>JAEQML010078572.1:0-12374 GCA_016904865.1 Pissodes strobi | reverse complement strand
AGCGTCAGGTTTCCACCAAATCGAGATGAACGAGTCTGATATCGAAAAAACAGCATTTAACACGGAGAATGGACATTTCGAATATCTCAGAATGCCATTGGGGCTTAAAAACGCCCCCGCAACTTTTCAGCGAGTTATGGACTCCATTTTACGCGGTATTCAAAACGAAAAGTGTCTTGTATATTTAGATGACATCATTATATTCTCAACATCTTTACAGGAACACATAAATAGTTTAAAATCAGTATTTCAACGCTTAAAAGGCACAAATTTCAAAATACAATTAGACAAAAGCGAGTTTTTACGTCACGAAGTAGCTTATCTCGGACATATTGTGACACCGGAAGGCGTAAAGCCGAATCCTGACAAGATTTCGGCTATTAAACGTTACCCGATACCGAAAACAACTAAACAATTAAAAGGCTTTTTAGGATTGTTAGGTTATTATCGAAAATTTATTAATAACTTCGCGAAACTAACAAAACCATTAACTAAATGTCTGAAAAAAGGTGCCAAAATAGAGCACAATAAAGATTTTGTCGATTGCTTCGAAATATGTAAAAATTTACTTATCAATGAACCAATATTACAATATCCAGATTTTTCTAAAACATTTAATTTGACAACCGATGCAAGCAATGTTGCCCTTGGTGCAGTATTATCGCAAGGACCAATCGGTCAAGATCTCCCAATTGCTTACGCATCACGTACGCTCAATGATTCTGAAGTAAATTATTCAACTATTGAAAAAGAATGTTTATGCCTTGTATGGGCTACGAAATACTTTAGGCCCTATCTTTTTGGCAGAAAATTCAATATCATTACAGATCATAAACCACTCCAGTGGCTTTTCTCATTAAAAGATCCTTCTTCAAAACTGTTACGCTGGAGAATTAAACTTGAAGAATTTGATTACACCATCCTGTATAAAAAAGGCAAACTCAATACAAACGCGGATGCTTTATCGCGCATAGAATTACATATAAAAGAAACAAACGAGCCTTTTAACCTTACGGAATTTATGGAAGAATTTAATAAAAGCCTTGAACCTAATAATGAATGTGACTTTAGGAATATTCCGTCCTCAAGTAAAGACTTAGATCAAATATCCATGATCGCGCAACCGGACGACGAATCACCTGACATTCCAGAGAATGACGATAACGCAACTGTTCATACGAACGCCGATCAAAATCCTATAGTAGGAGTGCCAATCTTAGAATCTGCTGTAAATTACGGTTCTAACCAAATAATCGTGCAACAAGTTTTGCATTCTCCTGCTAAATCTAAGATTAATTATTTATTCGATAAAAAACGCCGAATAATCGTTCAATTATCGGAACATAATTTTGAACAAGACATATTGAATTTTATAAAAGAATTTATCGTACCAAATAAAACGTACCATATGTACTTTGAGAACGCAGATACATATGAACCATTCTGTCGAGTTATAAAAAATAACTTCAAATGGCCCTCGTTAATATTAAAACGTTGTCTTATTAAATTAATAGATGTCACCAATAAAAACGATATCAAGGAAATAATACAAAATTATCATGAAGGCAAAACTAACCACCGTGGCACAGAAGAAACCGTCCAACGGATAAAAGACAAGTACTACTGGCCCGAATTAAAAAGTTCTGTCCAAACTTTTATCAATGACTGTGAAACATGTGTTCGCAGCAAATACGAACGTAACCCCGTAAAAATTCCTATGAATATAACACCCACTGCCACACGACCTTTTGAAATAATCCACCTTGATACTTATACCCTAGAAAACACGAAATTCCTAACTGTTATTGATAGTTTCTCAAAATATGCGCAAGCGTATCCTTTAAGATCATTAGCCTCGACGGAATTGTCGATAACCTCCTAATATACTTTTCTCATCACGGAATTCCCAAACAGATAATTGTCGATAACGGAACTGAATTTAAAAATACGGTTGTAACTGAATTATTGACGTTACATAAAATTAAAATTCATTTTTGTTCCCCACATCATCCTGAATCAAATGGTGTAATAGAACGACTACATTCTACTTTAACTGAACATATTAGGTTACTAAATAACCAAACCTTTGCTAATACACCAATTCACCAAAAAATGGTTTACGCCATACTCGCGTATAATCATACCATACATTCTGCTACAAATCTTAAACCCATTGATATAATTCAAGGCCATATAACGACAAATGACGCCTTTGATATTAAATTGGATCAAATATTATTAACCAATTATGTCAATGAACATAAAGAAAAAGCCAAAATACTTTACTCCCAACTTAACACCAAACTCATCGAACAAAAAGAAAAGGTGGCATCCAAAATCAATCAAAACAAAGATGACCCTGAAATATTTAAACCTGAACAAGTCGTGTATACTAAAAAACACATACGTCAGAAAACAGCTGACAAATTCGATAAACCCACTAAGCTAATTAATATAAATACTAAAAAGAAGACCGGAAAAACAGAGACACAAGAAAAGGTGCATCTCTCTAATATAAAGGACGTTTTATATTAAGAAGAATTAAGAAAAAATATAGTTTCGACTAATTTTCTCTTATCTCTCTTTTCAGAATAATCCAAGTGACACTCGCATTCGCACTTGACGACAAAATAGTAATAAAAGAAATCACTGATAACCCCGGACTAATCCCATTAAAGATAGGACAAGCAAAGTTAGAAGAATACACCTACACATTATTACACTACTATGACCTTAACCCAATTATTCTAGAAATAAACAAATTACATATTAAGTCAAGAACATAAGTGACTCCGTAAACACGCATGTAGAATATAGGAACGAAATAATTAATTATTTTACAACCTTATCACTGACTCAAGAAAGAGTAGAAACTAAAATCAAAGAGATAATTTCGCACCCAGAACGAATTAAACGTGGATTAATAAATATAGTAGGATCAATCAATCAATAACTGGTAATTTAGACGCCTCGGATGGAGAACGATTCGAAAATCTAATTAAAGAATTACAAAATAATCAAATTAAATTATCAGCACACGTTTTGAAAGAGAATTCTATATCTCTTAACTTAATTAAGAAATTTAATAACACTATCCAAAAAATCAGCCATAACGAAAAGTTACTAGAATCTAAACTAAATCAAATAGGTTTAATTGTACAAAGATAAACTTTTAAAGAAAATGCCAACTACATAAAAGATACTCTAAATCAAATAATCAATCTATATGAGATTATTGATTCGATATTGCAAGACATAGAAAATGCAATAACATTTTCTAGACTTAGGATTTTACATCCAAGCATAATTAAAACAGAAGATCTTTATTTAGAGCTACAAAAAATACAAATGTCTGTCGGCATAAAACGTATGCCTCTAGAAGTTTCTTTAGCAAACACATTTTTGTACGAAACAATAATAAAAATTAAAAGTTTTATTATTAATAATAAAATAACCTTTCTTGTACACTTTCCGATAACGTATCAAAATAATTTTAATTATTTTCATTTGTATTTAATACCGATCTATAAGCAGAGCCTCTTTAAGGTAATTATTCCGAAAAATAAATTCGTAATAAAAACGAATTGCATTTCGCATATCAGTCTACCAAATGCCAAGAAATCCAAGACGAGCATTATCTTTGTGACAAGACAGTTCTGCAAGAAATAGATCAAAGCAGCCCTTGTGCCATACAGATGCTGGAAGCCAACGGACATACAGCTACCTGTCAACAAGTTGAGGTCAAGGTTACCATACCAATATTTAACCAATTGGACACTTCAAGCAAATGGATCCTAGTGATACCAAAGGAAGAAATAATTCAATTAAAATGTGTCGGACACGAATAACACTTAAAATTATTCGGTACATATTTTGCTAATATTCCTATAGGATGCCGAATCTCAGCCAAACAGGAATCGATAAGCAATAATCGCCATCCAGTTCAGCAAGGAAACCAACCGATACTGTTCCCCGATCTGGACGAAGAATCAAAAATACTGCCAGTGCCGAATTTAAGCGTCCACCTAGAAGACATCAAGCTAGATGATCTCCAGAAGCTGAAAAACCAGATAGCAAACAATCAACCTATGCCAATATTCAGCGAAGTAATGAAACCTACAAGTATTTGGACCATCCTAATTTATGGATTAGTGATTTCATCCGCTGCCTATTTCACATACAAGAAGGTCATCCAGAAAAGACGCATCCTTCTAAAGACGAGAAGCCCGGAAAAGAAGATTGAAGAACGAGATGTTCAACTACCCTTACAGACTGTGTAGTTGAATCTTCAGGGGGAGGAGTTATATGGTGCCCACACCCCGTATACTGCTGACTAAAGGACTATTTCTGCTTATGCTTTATCTTTAATTACTTTTTATCCTCTAGCTTAACGTTCCCGCAGTCAATCAGAGTCAAGCCCGAGTTAGTAAACGTTATTATTGTATAAGGCAAATAGCCATAATATCGACATAAAGTATTATATACCTAGTTTTAGCTTTGGGACAAATAAAATTGTTTTTAAAAAGAGTTTATCGCGTTCTCGATTTATAAGTCACGCTTCACGCCATAGGAGTCCATCTAGGCGACTTTATAAATAACAAACAAAGAGATGGACCAATCGGTAAAATGGGACAGGGAGCATATGGTAAGACAAAAGGTACTCAGTTCTCTAAACCTTTCTCTCTGCCATTCTCACAAACCTAACCAATAAGTTGTGAATTATTTTGTCTTGCTCAGACAAAGTCATCAGGTTGCAGGCGTTGACGGGTAGCTTATTTACCTAGTTCTGCTAGTTTTTCCAACAAAAAACAGGATGCACGCTGATTACATAGGCAACTAAAAAGCCAATGATTTAGATCATCTATACTTGAGTTGTCACAGGCGCACAAAGGACAGTCAGCCGAATTCATTTTGTTTAATAGATATCTAACATTGCCATGTCCGAAGATTAGTCTTATAAATGTAGTGTAGTGACATCGATTTAAATTGGTTTCTTGTAGACTGGGATTAGAAACGAGATGTCTATTGGTTCTGGTATAGAAGTTCGGATTATTGACAGCATACTCTGCATATTTAACTTTCCATTTATTCTTGGCTTCATTTTTCAACTGTGAAATAGCATCATAATATTGTAGACCAAATATTGTAATGTCTTTGCTAATGGCTTCCTTGGCAAGGTTGTCCACTATATTATTTTCTAGGATGCCGGCGTGCCCTTTGACCCAAAAGAAGATTACTTTAATATTATAATGTGCCAGTAATACTAGTTTTTGAAAGATGTCAAAAATTAGAGGATTTTTATAAAGGTTTTTAGTTTTGCTATTCATTGCCTGAATACAGGACATGGAATCGGTGAATATCAGGAAGTGCGAAGAAGTTTTATTCAGAATTATGTAGTCAAGTGCCTGTATAATCGCATAAGCCTCCGCACTGAAAATGGAGGAATTGGAATTTACTCTAAAGGATTCTCCATAATTATTGTCTTTAATATGAAATGCACACCCAACCCCTTCTGGTGTCTTTGATCCATCCGTGTATACAGAGAAGGCGTCTTGTATCTTGTTTGTGATATTACTGATTATATTGTTATTAATTTCATGGCTTTCTGTATACTGAGGAAATAACGTGTCTGTGTTAAACAAGATAATGTTAAATTTGCCAATAAAAAAGGGGAGCTTGGGGTACTTAACAACTTCTTCTCGAAATTTAGTAGTCTCAATGGGAGCATCAGCTAGAGGTGGTGAGCTTGTGTGCATCCAGTAGCTATTTCTTAGATTCTCTAGTGATACCTGGTAGATTTTGTCAATTAAAAAATCGTTTTGTACAAAGATGTTTTTAACAATGAATGACTCAGCAAGATGAAGTCTTCTCAAAGATAGAGGTAGTTCACCAGACTCTGCTAAAAGTGCATTTGTTGGGGTAGAGGAAAGGGTCCCAGTAATAATTCGTAGAGCCTTGTACTGTAGGCCATCGATTTTTAAAAGCCTAGATTTAGTGGCTGATCCATAAAAAATTGATCCAAAGTCGATAACGGCTCTAACATATGCTCTATAAAACATTAACGATACCTTGGGGTCTGCTCCCCAATATCGTCTGGTCGTCTGGTGACGACCTTCAAAAGGTTAAGACTTTTTTCGACCTTGCCAATAATACTATTGATGTCAACTTTTGATCCAGTACCAAGCCTAAATACCTAAAACTATTTTTCCAAGCGATTTCCACATTCTCTAATTGTATGGTTTTCCGATATGCGCGTCTGTGCCTAGTGAAGACTGTGACTGCAGATTTTGATGCGGACTGTTCTAAGCCACTGTCAAAGAAATACGGTTGACACTGGTCCATAATCAGGCTAAGAGTTTGTATACATTCTTCAAGTTTTTTTTTGTAGTGTACAGGCAAAAATCATCTGCGTATTGAAGGATACTAACTTCGGGAAACAATGTAAATAAATCGGCGGTATAAAGGTTAAAGAGAAATGGACTCAAAACGGAGCCCTGAGGAAGTCCCATGTTTGCAACTCTAGGTCCAATTAGTTTATTGTTTAGACAAAGAAACACCCCTCTGTTACTAAAAGTTTTAAGAACATTAACGGCGAAAAATCTAGGGATATTAAGTGCTATCATTTTATTAATGAGAATAGAAGTATCAACGTTGCCATAAGCACTGGAAATATCCAGAAACAGAGCAGACAAATACTCGTTATTCGCATAGCAATTTTGGATATCCAATGTTAGATAAGCAATGCAGTCAATTACACCATTACCTCTTCGAAAACCCAATTGACCTCTAGGTAGTACACCAGAATTTTCCGACCACCATTCAAGACGATGTAAAGTGTGGCAAACTTATTTGGAACAGCGACGTTTGAGGAGCGAAGCGAGGAAAAATGGCTTGCAGCCAATCGCCTTGATGCACTTTGTCACGAGGACGAGGGGAACTTGTCGCACCTGTTGCCGGATGTATCGGGCAAATAGATATAAATGTCGCAAATTTATTTAAATTGATAATGTGTAAAATAGATTATGAATTAAAGTTGAAGTAATAGTTAAGTTTCAGTTGCCAGTTATTTTCAATGAGTTAATAAGTATATTAAATTATGTGTTTATCTAAATAATAGGTATAAATATTAATTCTCAAAAAATATTAAAGTTACTCGACAACATCGCCAATTTTTTGTCCGCATTCTTTCCGCTGTTCAAGTTATACTTGCCACACTTTATGATATCTATAATTTTAGAAATTTGTCGAAAGAAAATTTATTATCCCATTGCAAAGATTTAGAGAATATTTTAACATTTTTAACTAATGGAGATTCATCCGATTTAAATGGACATGAATTGGCGGATGAGATACCCGTCGTGTTTAACCTTCTAGGAAAAAAGAGCTCTCTGAAAGTGCTCAAATTTATTACGAATTTAAACCTCGCTCCAAATCTTAGTATTACTTTACGCATATTATTAACCATACCAATAAGTGTTGGCACTAAAGAATGGAGTTTGTCTAAACTAAAATTAATTAAACACTTTTTAAGGTCAATATCAACACAACCTCGACTGAATGGCTTAGCTACGATATCCATTGAGCACGTAATAGCGGAAAAATTAGATCTAAAAGAGGTAATTAAAAATTTTGCAGAGTTGAAAGTTTGCAACAAAGTTTTTTTGTTAATTTTAAGTTAAGTTTAATTTTAATGTGATGTATATTGTTCTTGAATAAAACCATTGCTTTTAAACTTTGTCAATTTGAAGTTTCATGTAATTTTTGAATTAATACTACTAAAAGAACTTACTTAGCAGTCGTTTAAATTGACTCAAAGACATACCAAACATTTCCAATTCATTTGAGCAAGCATTGGCTTCCCTGCAGATCCTATATAATGGACAATAAAAACCATAGTTCGCTCTACGGAAGTTGATACTGAACAATGGCATTTGCCTAGTATTTCTTATGGGTGCATGGAAACCTATGTTACTCAATAACTCCGGGCAATCAATGTGATCATTCAACAATTTATAAAGGAGACATAAATCACAGTTTCTTCTACGAGCTTCCAAGGTTTTCATGTTTAAGAATTTCGACAGGTCACAGTAGTTAATATCTACTAGAATATGCAGATTGTAGGCTATATGTCTTAAAAAACGCCTTCGAACTTTTTCCAAAATGTCAATATAGACTTTATAATGTGGAGACCAAACTGAACTAGCATTCAGAGTGGACCTTACAACAGCACAATATATATTTTTCAGAACAGAGAATTTAAATAACTCAATGGATTGATGTTCACTAATGGAATATTCTTCACTACATTTTCAGCTGTTACTGAAAAAATCATTAAAATCGCCAGAAGTTAACTCAGTACTAGAGTTTTCCTCAATCTTTCCCTGCTGCTGGTTTATAATATGCCACATAGTTTTAACAGAAGAATTTGAGTTTGTAATGAGATTGTTGTTAGCATTTACCTTGGCATCCTTTATTTTGGTTTTATAGAGAATTTTATAGTTGCTACAGTATTGTTTATTTGCACCCCCATACCGATCAGATAAGTTCCTCAAAAAACACAGTTGTTCTCTAATTTCTTTCAGCTCTTCACTAAACCAACTGATATTGTTACCCTGATTCCGGAACTTGCATGATTTCATCAACTTTCTGATCAACACTAATCAAATTATCATTAACAAATTCCCATGACACAGTAGACAATTCATTATGAAATTAAAACAACCCTTTTTGTGTTATATGTCTACAAATCTAATGTACCTTCTCTTGTATGGAGAAATCAACCAGTTGTCTGTATGTGGTCAGAAATTCCAATACCTATCACTATTGAGCTGTGTACCTGTATGTTGCTACTACAAAATACATTATCGAGACAAGACATCCCTCGGGTGGGCCTGTAAACTGTCCTCCCAAAATCACAGCTAGTCAAAATATCACATAATTGAATTGGGGTCTTCATCTTCTCACACTCAGTTCCAAGGTTATTCTCCTACAGGAAAGATTTCACATTCTCACAGGTGACATTGAGTGTCAGGCCAGACGAAAACAGAAAAGATATCCTCTCCAGGGGCTTCAGGGAAGTTGTGTTTTCGTTGACACCCCTCAGCGGCTCAGGACGACTTGATTTATCCACTTTTGCTTTGCTCAGATTTTTTATTCCTATTTGAATGTCTAACCTCAATCCAATCATCAATACTATCCAGTGTCCAGTGGCAATTAACATGAAGAAATAGAAATTTAAGAAGATATAAAAGAATATAGTTATATTACAATTTAAGTACTTACCACAGCCCAAGGACTATCTAAGCCAAATACTTTCAGAATTTTATATAAAATTGCGAAAGAAAGTGGGTAATTGTAGTTTCGAATGCCCTGGTACCATTCCCATGTTAAGTGCCCATATCCAAAAACTAAGTTATGAGCTACTTCTAATGATTGATAATATTCATCAGGAACAAAGAAAGTTTGCACTAACGCAACCGAAGTAAATCTAACAAATAAAAATATTGAAAATATATCAAAGTTTTTAAACGTTTGAATTCGCATGTTGAAAACTTCCTTAAGACCGACTTTTTTTCACATAGTTATGTAAGTATCCAGGTTAAATGGTAAACAGTATCTGCATCTATTATTTTTTTCATGATTTGGAAATAGCTAAATCCATCCAACATGCTAAAAATACCAAATTTCATTCAAATTTAAAATTCATCCTTATAACCAAAAATAAAAAAATATGGTTATGTAATATGTTTTGATTTATGATTTTGATGACAGATCATCAATCAACACGCAGTAGGGTTGGGCAAAAAGAACCGGTTATTTGATAGCCTGTTAATATCAGGTTTTTCATCAGTGGTCAGTTAACCGAAAACCGGTTATTTTTTTCCTTAACCGAACGTCGGTTATTGCCATTTTAGTTTCAATGCTTTCAAGAAAATAAATAAGAAATTAATAATATTGGCTAACTGCTGAAACACAGCAAGAAGCAGGCCATTGGAAATTGAAAAAAGAAATATGTACCTGCATAATTGATGACGCAATATCATCATCAGTAACGTAATGTCAGGCGCTTCCGTTTTCAGAGGTCATAATGTCGCGAAACACTTCGGACGTGCTCTCGAATATATTTGTCTTTGATTGAGAAGGAAAGAGGAAAAGAGATGCATATTTTGACCTAGCGCTCCCGACGTTTATTGACAATGATACAATTTCATTTAGCTTGTTTTGCTACACGAAACTATAAATATTTTTCATAGATGGAAATTGATGGTAAAGTTTATGCACATTGAACAATTCCATTTTTTTCTATTAAAAATGCTCTTGTTTCAAGTTTCTTTGAAGTATTGGCATGACTTTTTTAATTATAAAATCTGGGTTGGTTCCTGTATGAATAGTGTCACAGCGCCCTTTAAAGTCGGCTGTGAGCTGTGATAGTGTCTGTAGCAGTCTGTAGTCGGTGTCGGTAAAAAGATTTTTTTTTCCGGTTATTTTCCAGTCGGTTAACCTGACCTAAGTTAACCGCACTTTAAACATAACTGGTTAAAAAATAACCTGTTTTTTCTCAATAACCGCCCAACGCAGCTAAACCACGGCATAATAAACAAGCGACAGGCTCACTCGCCGTTAATCGCATTGCAATAGAGTACGCTACGATACGAAAATTTGACCTTGGCGACGCCATTCGGGGGTCTTAGTGAGGGCCGGATTAAGGCGTATCGACATTTTCCGATAAAATAAACTATTGATAGACAGGGTCGTATTAAGGCAAAAAAAGTGATAATTTACACAAAGTATATTTAAATTAATAAGAACAGCATTAGGAAAATAAACTCTATTGCTTTCACGAAATAATTTGCTTATTTTTATTGACGATCTTAAAGTTTCTATTAATATTTTTCAATGTGTAATATATACGTAGCCGCAAATATAACTTAATACCATATAATGTTGGGAAAAGGGGAAAGTGTCAAATGTTATATCGGAATTAATTAAATCTACAAAATGTTTGCAAATTCCGGATTTAGTGATATACAGCGTCTGCCCAGATTTCGTTAACAAATGGGAAACTTTTTTATTTTTGATTTTATGAGAAAAAGTTATTCTTGATAAAAAGTTTTGCTTGTTCTAAAAGTAAGATTGGCATTGAAAATAAAAGATATGGTATACAGGGTGTCAGAAAAATAGAGAAAAACATTATGGAAAATATCTATTTTAACTAACATATCTAAGAAACAAATTTTAGGCTTCAGCAGCAATTTTCAACGCACTCGATAAGGTTTTCTCTAAACCTGACAAACAGCATTTTTCACATGATCGGCTGGGATTTCTTATTCACATGCTCGTCGTATCATGTTTTAACTTGAATAAAATTTTGAGGTTTGCCTTTGTAAACATCTTCCTTAATTCGTCCCAACAGAAATAAATCAAGAGGTGTGAGGTCGGGGGACCTCGGCGGCCAATCCGAAAAAATGCCATATTCATGCTAAGCCCGCCCAATCCATTTTCATCTAGAATTGAAGTTAGGCCAGGCTCTTACTGCTGCCTAGAAATGACTAGGGGTAAATCTAAGAGAAATATTACATCTTGCCTTACATTCAGGGGCAATGCTTCAATAATATATGCAAAATCATTTTGCAAAAAAATTAAAAAGGTTTGTCCATTAATGTTATTATCGAAAAAAAATGGTCCTAGAATTTTGTTCCCCAAAACATTTACTGTCTCATACACTTGACTTCGGCATTCTACCACCCAGTTATGGTTAAACGTCGCTTCGTCGAAAACAAAATTTAAAACCCGAAATTCACAATACCACATTATCCCAGTGACAACAATCAAATGGTTTATCCATGTCTCCAGAAAACAACGTGTAATAAATTTTGGTCCAAAAGGCTGGTATTTGGGTTTCTTCAAAACCGAGGTAAAATTTAGTTAGTTTTTGGGTTCTCCTGTAACATGAAGCAATACATCGAGCTCATCTTCATCAGCCGATTGAAACTTAAAAAAAAATGATGAACTGGACCGGAATTTCTTTCATAACCTTGCCCACGGTTACGTGAGTTTTCCGACGAAGCGACGTTTACCACTTACGGAATTTTTTTCCTCAAAATTAGAAGTTTTGGACCGCAATTATCCTAACTGGGTGGTAGAATGTCAGAGCAATATTTTAAGACCAATTGCTTTCGATAATAAGAATAATGGACAAATCTTCATAAATTGTTTGCAAAATGACTTTTCAAATATTAGAGAGTTGCCCCTGAATGTAAGGTAAGATCTAATATTTTAGTTATATGGTGCCCCTTGTCATTTCTCGGCAGCAGTAAGAGCCTGGCTAAACTTTCATCTGAGAGGAAAGTGGATTGGGCGAGGTTCAGGTGAAG
>JAEQML010078571.1:0-12374 GCA_016904865.1 Pissodes strobi | reverse complement strand
AAAGTAGTGGTATTTAGTATAATGACATAAAATGATATAGCTGATCGATATCGATGGTTTAATTGAGCATACACATCCGATGAAAGTAACATTAATGATATTTTTTCAAGAATAGTTTCAGAAATCTCCTTCTTATTTTTACGGAAATTCTCAATATATTATTAGCAAAGGTATTGCTTTTTCATCCACCATGCCATTCCAAATTAAGAAGATTTACAATAATGGGGCAATCCGCCAAAGAAAAGCATATCAAGATCCATTAAGCGGATCAAAAGTTATTTAGTCCCAAAAATGCTTAAAATTATAGTGACTTATTTCGTATATCCATAAGTGTATTAATGCTATTTATACATTAATTATTCAATTGCTGTTTCTGATTATTTGCTACGTCAGTTTTAGCATTTGGCTTCTCATAGATACTTATTTATATATTCGTATATCCCTTTAATAAAAAATATATTCAAAAATTTTAAAACAAAAATCATTTCTAACATAGGTAATAGACTTGAATGACGGCTAAGCTATTTAGCTACAAGCTAAAATAAAAATATCTAAAAGATTCCTTAATTTAAATCCACAAATAAGAAATTGGTCAAAGTGAAAACAATTTATTCTCTAAAAACACTTATTTCCAGATTATTACACGTTAGAAGCATATATTTGAATAAAATTTTAAGTATATAATCCTATTAGAGTTTCAAATTATCTGTTTCGTCAGATTTAGCAGTGGGCCTCTTAAGTATACTTATTTATATATCTGTATATCCCTTTAATACAAAATATACTTAATATATTTTAATGCGAAATTATTTTTAGCATAGGTAATAGATTTAAGTGACGACTAATCCATTTATCGACAACCTAAAATAAAAATATCTAAAACAATCCTTAATTTAATTTCACAAATAACAAATTTGTTTACGTAAAAACAATTTATACAAATTATGCACTAAAAACTCTATTTCCAGATTATTACACGTTAGAGGCATATATTTGAATATAATAATATATAATTCTATTAGAGTTTAAAACTGTCTGTTTCGACAGATTTAGCAGTGGGCCTCTCAAGGATACTTATTTATATATTTGTATATCCCTTTAATACAAAATATACTTCAAATATTTTAAAGCGAAATTATTTCTAGCATAGGTATATGTACTACAAATATTTTTAAAATAAATTATTTTTAACATAGATAATAGATTTAAATCACGGCTAGGCCATTTATCTTCAAATAAAAATATCTAAAACAACTTTATAATAAGAAATTGGTGGAAGTGAAAACAATTTATACAAGTTATGCACCAAAAATGCTTTATTTCAAGATTATTACAAGTTGGATGTATATATTTGAAAATAATAATATATAATTCTATTACTGTTTCTGATTATCTGCTACATCAATATTAGCCCTAGGCTTCTCATGGATACTTATTTATATGTTTTCATATACTTTTATTATAAAATATATTTGAAATATTTTAAAACGAAATTATTTCTAATAGAAGTAATATATTTAAATGACAACTAAGCCATAAAAAAACCCTAAATAAAAAGATCTAAAACATTCTTTAATTTCAATTCACAAATAAGAAATTGTTTGAGGTGAAAACAATTTATACAATTTATGCACTAAAAAACTTATTCCCCGATTATTACACGTTAGAAGCATATATTTGAATAAAATTATAAGTATATAATCCTATTAGAGTTTCAAATTATCTGTTTCGTCAGATTTAGCAGTGGGCCTCTTAAGTATACTTATTTATATATCTGTATATCCCTTTAATAAAAAATATACTTAAAATATTTTAATGCGAAATTATTTTTAGCATAGGTAATAGATTTAAGTGACGACTAATCCATTTATCTACAACCTAAAATAAAAATATCTAAAACAATCCTTTATTTAAATTCACAAATAATAAATTTAATTACGTGAAAACAATTTATACAAATTATGCACTAAAATCTCTATTTCCAGATTATTACACGTTAGAGGCATATATTTGAAAATAATAATATATAATTCTATTAGAGTTTAAAATTATCTGTTTCGTCAGATTTAGCAGTGGGCCTCTCAAGGATACATATTTATATATTTGTATATCCCTTTAATACTAAATATACTTCAAATATTTTAAAGCGAAATTATTTCTAGCATAGGTAATAGATTTAAATGACTACTAATCCATTTATCTACAACCTAAAATGATCTAAAACATCCTTTGATTTAAATTCACAAAAAAAGAAATTGATTGAAGTGAATAGAATTTATATAATGTGTGCACTAAAAAAACTTTTATTACACGTTATCAGCATATATTTGAATATAATAATATAAATTCTATTACTGTTTCTGATTATCTGCTACATCAGTTTTGGCACTGGGCCTCTCATGGATACTTATTTATTTATCTTTATATCCCCTTAATAAAAAATATACTTCAAATATTTTAAATTGAAAGCATTTCTAACATAGGCAATAGATTTAAATGACGACTAAGCCATTTATCTACAAACTAAAATAGAAATATTTGAAACCCTCTTTAATTTAAATTCACATATAAAAAATTGGTTAAAGTGAAAACAATTTATACAATTTATGCACTAAAAAGCTCTATTTCTAGATTATTACACGTTAGAGGCATATATTTGAATATGTATAATTCTATTCGAGTTTCAAATTATCTGCTACATCAAATTTAGCACTGGGCCTCTCAAGGATACTTATTTATATATTTGTATATCTCTTTAATAAAAAATATTTTGAAAAGAAATTATTTCTAACATAGATAATAGATTTAAATGACGGAAATTGGTGGAAGTGAAAACAATTTATACAAGTTATGCACCAAAAATACTTTATTTCAAGATTATTACAAGTTGGAGGTATATATTTGAAAATAATAATATATAATTCAGTTACTGTTTCTGAGTATCTGCTACATCAATATTAGCCCTAGGCCTCTCATGGATACTTATTTATATGTTTTTATATCCTTTTTATATAAAATATATTTGTAATATTTTAAAACGAAATTATTTCTAATATAAGTAATTTATTTAAATGAAAACTAAGCCATTTATCTACGACCCTAAATAAAAATATCTAAAACATTCTTTAATTTCAATTCACAAGTAAGAAATTGTTTGAGGTGAAAACAATTTATACAATTTCTGCACTAAAAAAACTTTATTTCCAGATTATTACGCGTTATATTTGAAGATAATAATATACAATTCTATTAGAGTTTCAAATTAACTGCTTCGTCAGATTTAGCAGTTGGCCTCTCAAGGATACTTATTTATATATTTGTATATCCCTTTAATTCAAAATATACTTCAAATATTTTTAAGCGAAATTATTTTTGGCATATGTAATAGATTTAAATTACGATTAATCCATTTAGCTACAACCTAAAATGAAAATATCTCAAATATTCTTCGATTTAAATTCACAAAAAAAAATTGATTGAAGTGAATAGAATTTATATAATTTGTGCACTAAAAAAACTTTTATTACACGTTATCAGCATATCTTTGAATATAATAATATAAATTCTATTACTGTTTCTGATTATCTGCTACATCAATTTTGGCACTGGGCCTCTCATGGATACTTATTTATTTATCTTTATATCCCCTTAATAAAGAGATATACTTCAAATATTTTAAATTGAAAACATTTCTAACATAGGCAATAGATTTAAATGACGACTTAACCAACTAAAATAGAAATATTTAAATCAATCCTTAATTTAAATTCACATATAAGAAATTGGTTAAAGTGAAAAAAAATTATACAATTTATGCACTAAAAAGCTCTATTTCTAGATTATTACACGTTAGAGGCATATATTTGAATATATATAATTCTTTTCGACTTTCAAATTATCTGCTACATCAGATTTAGCACTGGGCCTCTCAAGGATACTTATTTATATATTTGTATATCTCTTTAATAAAAAATATTTTTAAAAGAAATTATTTCTAACATAGATAATAGATTTAAAAGACGGAAATTGGTGGAAGTGAAAACAATTTATACAAGTTATGCACCAAAAATACTTTATTTCAAGATTATTACACGTTAGAGGCATATATTTGAAAATAATAATATACAATTCTATTATTGTTTCTGAATATCTGCTACATCAATATTGGCCCTAGGCCTCTCATGTATACTTATTTATATGTTTTTATATCCTTTTATTATTAAATATATTTATAATATCTTAAAACGAAATTATTTCTAATATAAGTAATATATTTATATGACAACTAAGCCATTTATCTACAACCCTAAATAAAAATATCTAAAACATTCTTTAATTTTAATTGACAAGTAAGAAATTGTTTGAGGTGAGAACCATTTATACAATTTATGCACTAAAAAACTTTATTTCCAGATTATTACACGTTATATTTGAATATAATAATATACAATTCTATTAGAGTTTCAAATTAACTGCTTTGTCAGATTTAGCAGTGGGCATCTCAAGGATACTTATTTATATATTTGTATATCCCTTTAACTCAAAATATGCTTCAAATATTTTTAAGCGAAATTATTTTTAGCATATGTAATAGATTTAAATTACGATTAATCCATTTAGCTACAACCTAAAATGAAAATATCTCAAACATTCTTTGATTTAAATTCACAAAAAAATAAATTGATTGAAGTGAATAGAATTTATACAATTTATGCACTAAAAAAGCTTTTATTACACGTTATCAGCATATATTTGAATATAATAATATAAATTGTATTACTGTTTCTGATTATCTGCTACGTCAGTTTTAGCACTAGGCCTCACATGGATACTTATTTATATATTTTATATCTCTTTAATAAAATATATACTTCAAATATTTTAAAACGAAATTATTTGTAACATAGGTAGTAGATTTGAATGACGACTAAGCCATTTATTTACAACCTAAAATAAAAATATCTAAAACATTCTTTAATTTAAATTCACAAATAAAACATTGGTTTAAATGAAAACAATTTATGCACTAAAAAACTATATTTCCAGATTATTACACGTTATTATCTGTTTCGTCAGATTTAACAGTGGACCTCTCAAGGAAACTTATTTATAAATTAGTATATCCCTTTAATACAAAATATACTTCAAATATTTTAAAACAAAAATCATTTCTAACATAGGTAATAGATTTGAATGAGGCTAAGCCATTTAGCTACAAGCTAAAATAAAAACATCTAAAAGATTCTTTAATTTAAATCCACAAATAAGAAATTGGTCAAAGTGAAAACAATTTATACAATTTATTTCCAGATTATTACACGTTAGAAGCATATATTTGAATATAATTATAAGTATATAATCCTATTAGCGTTTCAAATTACCTGTTTCGTCAGATTTAGCAGTGGGCCTCTTAGGTATACTTATTTTTATATCTGTATATCCCTTTAATACAAAATATACTTTAAATATTTTAAAGCGAAATTATTTTTAGCAGAGGTAATAGATTTAAATGACGACTAATCCATTTATCTACAACCTAAAATAAAAATATCAAAACAATCCTTCATTTAAATTCACAAATAAGAAATTTAATTACGTGAAAACAATTTATACAAATTATGCACTAAAAACTCTAATTCCAGATTATTACATGTTAGAGGCATATATTTGAATATAATAATATATAATTCTATTATTCTATTATTCTTAAGTATACCTATTTATATATCTGTATATCCCTTTAATACAAAATATACTTTAAATATTTTAAAGCGAAATCATTTTTAGCATAGGTAATAGATTTAAATGACGACTAATCCATTTATCTACAACTTAAAATAAAAATATCTAAAATAATCCTTCATTTAAATTCACAAATAATAAATTTGTTTACGTGAAAACAATTTATACAAACTATGCACTAAAAACTCTATTTCCAGATTATTGCACGTTAGAGGCATATATTGGAATATAATAATATATAATTCTATTAGCGTTTAAAACTGTCTGTTTCGACAGATTTAGCAGTGGGCCTCTCAAGGATACTTATTTATATATTTGTATATCCCTTTAGTACAAAAATATACTTCAAATATTTTAAAGCGAAATTATTTCTAGCATAGGTATTTATACTACCAATATTTTTAAAATAAATTATTTTTAACATAGATAATAGATTTTAATGACGGCTAGGCCATTTATCTTTAAATAAAAATATCTAAAACAACTTTATAATAAGAAATTGGTGGAAGTGAAAACAATTTAGACAAGTTATGCACCAAAAATACTTTATTTCAAGGTTATTACATGTTAGAGGGATATATTTAAAAATAATAATATATAATTGTATTACTGTTTCTGATTATCTAGCACATCAGTATTAGCCCTAGGCCTCTCATGGATACTTATTTATATGTTTTTATGTCCTTTTATTATAAAATATATTTGAAATATTTTAAAACGATTTTTTTTCTAATATAAGTAATTTATTTAAATGACAACTATGCTATTTACCTACAACCCTATATAAAAATGTCTAAAACATTCTTTAATTTCAATTCACAAGTAAGAAATTGTTTGAGGTGAAAACAATTTATACAATTTCTGCAGTAAAAAAACTTTATTTCCAGATTATTACGCGTTATATTTGAAGATAATAATATATTTGAATATAATAACATAAATCCTATTACTGTTTCTGATTATCTGCTACGTCAGTTTTATCACTGGGCATCTCATGGATACTTATTTATATATTTTATATCTCTTTAATAAAATATATACTTCAAATATTTTAAAACGAAATTATTTGTAACATAGATAATAGATTCAAATGACGACTAAGCCATTTATTTACAACCGATAATAAAAATATCTAAAACATCCTTTAATTTAAATTCACAAATAAAACATTGGTTTAAATGAAAACAATTTACACTATTTTTGCACTAAAATGCTATATTTAAAGATTATTACACGTTATTATCTGTTTCGTCAGATTTAGCAGTGGCCTCTCAAGGATAGTTATTTATATATTAGTATATCCCTTTAATACAAAATATACTTCAAATATTTTAAAGCGAAATTATTTTCGACATAGGTAATAGATTTAAATGACGATAAACAATTTATCTACATCCTGAAATAAAAATATCTAAAACATTCTTTGATTTAAATTTACAAAAAAATAAATTGATTGAAGTGAATAGAATTTATACAATTTATGCACTAAAAAACTATATTAGCACTAGATTTTTCATGGATACTTATTTATATATCTTTATATTCCTTTAATAAAAAATATACTTCAAATATTTAAAAACGAAATTATTTCTAACGTAGGTAATATATTTAAATGACGACTAAGCCATTTATCTACAGCCTAAAATAGAAATACCTAAAACATTATTTAATTTAAATTCGCATATAAGAAATTGGTTGTAGTAAAAACAATTTACGCAATCAAGAAAACTTATTTCCGAGTTAAAGGCATATAATATGGGAAGTCAAGATTGATAAATTATTCTTTTGCACTTGCTCATTTTTTGGCAAAATATTTGTTAATATTCGTCGTGCATTTCTCATAAGAAGGCCCAAAAAGTGAAATCACAAATAATTTTAATTGCTTGACAATAAAGCATAAACTCATTCGTCAAATTTTGAGAGCTTTTATAACAAAAGAGCCTAGCTAGAATCGTGATAAAAGCGTGTCCTATTCTGTAATTGTTTGCTCCTGTGCCCACATTTTAAAATAATTGCTATAAAATTTATTCAAATTTCTCCGACGAGATTAATCAGTACTATTAATCTCAGCTAAGAAAGGGGAATCAAAAAATTTCACCACAACGACAAAGATTATAAAAGGGTGACAATTACAAGCTTTTAGATTAATGATAGTGTCATTTTGCGAAGGAGATTTATTAGCTAAAATATTGGGGTAAATTTGCAATTTATATATGGTTGGTTATTTATTGCAAACTGTGCATCTTTTAATATTTAAATTAAGTGAAAAATCACGAACATTCATGAAACTGTCAAGGAACTTAAGAACCCAAAATTAAGAGAGTTCTAAACCTTGAGATACTCAACTAATTAAAATAGTTTTAGACTATGCAATTATGGTTATGATGTTCGTTAATATTTTCTAAATTATGAAGAATGTATGTTGCTGACAGCATCTTAGAGTCTAAGCATTTCTGAACCTCCATTCTTATGAAAGGAATTAATTACGTCGAAAAAGCTTAATATACTTAATTAGTGCCAAATATCAGACATTCTGCAGATCCTTTTAATATTTGGCATAATTTTGTTACTTTTAAATTCGTACTCTACGCTCTACCTAAATGTAACTATATTGACTTTTTAAAAAATTTGTTCACTACGTACTACCACTCACACGTTTGCAATAAAATATTTATTCAAAATATAACTTCTAAAAAGAAAAAAACCCTGCGATTCATTAGGCAGACAAATCGAGAAAATTAGTAGTAACCATATTTAATGTGGTAGAGTGACAGGTGTCCAATATTAATCATGCAAAAGCCTATAGCAAACTATTCCATGAGTTATTACTTTATTAGATTGGTAGCTATAAAGCATGCATTTGTAATGGATCTCAAGAGACCAGCAGCGAAATTTGCATTTGTTCCTGGTTAATCGCTGTTTATATTTTTTACTGAAACTCTTTACATATCATTTTAGTATGTTTAACTGTTCTCAGATAATTCTTGATTGTGGCGTTTGGTATTATTTGTGTTCTTATAAAATTTATAAATTGCCTTATCAGCTTTTTGAAGTCTTTTATTGGAACATGGTTTTTATGACTATGTCTCAAACTTGTTTCAGTATTGTTAGACATTGTTCCGGCGATGTAAGAACGATTGCGCGAACAGTTAATCTGATTATTATACTACTTTTATGATTGTTATGATTGAACAAAATTTTATCTTGGTAAAGGCTTTGCCTTAACCCTTTCAGTCCAGTGATCTATAATATTAAGATGATGCCTTCCGACCTTATCGTCGAAAAGCCGCCAGACAAACAAATTCATGTGGCTTTTGCATAACATTAACAGAACAACGTTCAAACATGATCATGTTGCGAGTCGCACTTACATCACAATTCCACATTATGAGCAAACTTGAAACCGATGGGAATGTTTGTATTTTCGACATCCAAGGCAAGGCAAATATTTGCGCACTAGGCTTCTACCATTAGATATTATTGTTCTGTTTCAACCTTTATATACATGCAACGGTGGAAGGAGATATCGCCAATAGCGTAGACAATATTCATTTCATTTTGCCTTGCGTTGTGTGGTCGTAAACGGAATCAATAGGACTTGTAACGTTGCAAATGTTACTAATTACAGTACTGCGATTTTCTCCTTTTACTGGTCGATTTGTGTTATCGATACTCTCGCTACCTTACTTCTTGTGACATTACTTCCGGTGTTCCAACCTGCTCGATAGGTACATCCGTTTGGAGCGCCATTTGACAGATCTGGCATAATATATTCTTTTTTGAGAGCATTGATAGCCCTTCTCGCCGGAACACTCAAGGGGAGCAGGTCGTTTTCCGTATCGGAATTTATCGTTGCTATTTCTGACCCCCAGGTCTAACTGCCGCCTTATTGTGTCGTTGTAAGTAGAATGTATATTTTCTAAAATTATTATCGGCCATATCATCTATAGATGTTGTGTGAAGAACTAGTGTGGTGACCCTTTTTTCAAAGGTATGTTGGACACGAGTGTTTCTATTTAAGATGGCTAAAGTTATTTATCATTTAACAAGGGTCCTTCTGTGGGATAGAATTCCTTCCGTGAGATAGCATTTCGTCCTTTTGATGCTGACCTAGCTAACTACGCCGTCAGTTAGCCGTACAGCGGTCTGTTTGTCACGGTGACACAACCACATGTTGGAAACGGACTTCACAGGAGTCTACAACTCTACTAGATACAAGTAAATTCGATTTTAACTTATTTAAGGACCTTAATTCTCGATATAGTTGTAATATATTATTTTAATTAATGAATTTAAAATCAAACGACTGTAGGTAATTTGCATTAATTACCGTATCTAGCTTATTGTTATATATTTTTTGAATTAATGCATGTATAATTAAACGACTGTAGGTCGTTTGCGTTCTTTATCGCATATAGCTTATCGTTTTATATCATTTTAATTAATGAATTTTTAATTAAACCACTGTAGGTCATTTACCTTAATTGCGGCATATAGCTTCTCGTTATAGATTATCTGAATTAATGAATTTATATTTAAACGACCGTAGGTCGTTTGATGTCTACCGTTTATATTCTGGTTAATTCTCGTTTCATATTTATTGATCTGGCTATCTTGCTTATCGAACTTGGCTTTAAAAAGGCTGTAGGTTATCTAATTGTGTACATATTTCTGTATATTTTCATTGTTGCTACGGAGATACTTAATTTAATCTTTATTATATCTGATATTATTTCGGTTAGATAATTCACTTGGCTAGCGTCAGAATAGCTGATTGAGTTATTTTTTACTGTACTTGGCTCTAAAACAGTAATTTATTTCACATAACTCAAATTTACAAATTTAATTTGTCGCCTTGATATCGGAATCGACTTGAGCTCAATTCGTTCGGAATCGACTTGAGCTCAATTCGTTTACCTGTAGTATGTACATATTTACTGGCTGTATATGTACATATTTACCTCAAAGGTTATTTTATTGATTTGGTGTTATTGAGTAACTGTTTATTGGTCTACTGATATTGCCGCTTCCACGGGATTAATTAAGGTTAAGTTTGGTTAATGATCATTTCGTTTATACCTGCATATATTTACATTCGCGTCTATACATAGGAATATTACTTTGGCTCCCTGGCTTCCGCATGCGCATAATACGAGTGACGAATCAATCAACGCCACCTACACTACAAATACCTCAATTACCAATGTCTTTACGATGCAGCGCGTTCTTTCCGAGCGGCCTAGTGGTGTAGTGGTTAGAGCATTTGCTTGTCATGTGGGCGGCGTGGGTTCGATTCCCGTCGGTGACAATGCGTTTTTTTTCTACCTTTTTTTAAGAAAATGTTTGCTTTTTTTATTTGGTTTAACTTGGGTTAGTTGGGTTAGTAAGATTATGTTTGCTTTTTTTAATTTGGGTTAGTTTGGGTTAGCTTGGCTTAGTTTCAGTTAGTTGGGTTAGTAAGATTATGTTTGCTTTTTTTTAATTTGGGTTAGTTTGGGTTAGCTTGGGTTAGTTTCAGTTAGTTTTGTTTGGTTGCACCCCGGGGCAAGCGAAGCGAGCGGAGGGCCATGCGTTACACTTATAAACGACCGCACCCATACTCTGCGCATGCGGAAGCCAGGAGCCAAAATAATATTCCTGTGTGTAGACACGAGTATATATTTACTGGCTGTGAAAGCTAAAAATAATAAATAATAAGGAAGTGATGATATCTTTAGAGACCATTGTTAAAATTTTGTGCCTAAAATTCGACTTTAATTAGATAGTTTGAATTACTTGGGTATTACCCATGATGACTGTGAAACCCGACCTTCCTATACATCACGAACTTATTAATACCCCGCCCATATTATCTCATCTCTACTTTTGCTCTTCCTTGTTCAGTCTACGCTTGAGTTTTCGTAGATGAAGTTTTGCTATTATTTCGTGCATATTTTTCTTCCCTTTTTAGTAATATAAGACATTTAATTAAAACGTGGCATCCACAAGCAGACGTAGTTGTGTGAATTGTCCAAACGTTTTCGTTATATGTGTAGAGAATACACTTTGAAGGAAAGTAGAAATCTTATTTCTGACTTCTGGCCTATTTTGGCGTTCACTTGGTAGACCAGGATTAATCTTAGGCTCCACATTCAACATACGTTGAACATTTGCCACTTTATAGTTGGAAATAGAATTGCTTAATACTTAAAATCCCAATGATTTAGAGGAAGCACAGACAGCATCTCTATGACTGCTATATTTATTTCATAAATATTAAGATACAAATTGATATATCCTGATCTTGCACTGAACTTTTATCAACTGTAGTTGCATGTTAGTGATGCTTAAAATTGTATAAAGTATATGGAAGCCTGCAATACCAATTTAAAAACCATGGGACTGGAATGTGCCCAGAAATTATTGTGGTCAGAAGTCGGATGACTACGACATATCATACTTTAATTAAAATTGATTGAAAGTCATTTTCTATAGGAAAAAGTTTTGCCTAACATAAATCCCATAGCTTAATTTCATGAAACTTATTTGAAATAAAATATTTTGAATGCTCGTTACAGAACAGTAAGCCGACATACTTAAAGGAGACGATGTTTTCTTGAAATTACTCATGTCGCTTCAGAATTCATATATTT
>MU196632.1:885-12375 GCA_016904865.1 Pissodes strobi | reverse complement strand
TTCCTCATCTATATTAATGACCTGCTGACCGAAACAAATAATCCTGTTTACAGTTTTGCAGATGACAGTACCCTTGTCTCCCACTTTAGATCAGAAAAACTCTTACCTGCGACTGAAACTCATCACCGCAGACAGGAGCAGATTACAGCAATTAATCAAGACCTGGAGAAAGTTCAAACTTGGGGCGACCGAAATTTGGTCCAGTTCAATGCAGCAAAGACCCAAGCAGCCACGTTTACCAAGAGGGCCAATACAGCGGGCCCTGACATCATTATGGCAGGGTCGACCATTCCTTCATCCTCGTCAATCGGACTGCTGGGTATCTTGGTCAACAGCAATATGTCCTGGCATGACCACGTTGCTAACATCGCAAAATCAGCCTCCCAGAAGCTTCGTGCGCTATTTCGCAACAAAAAACTCTATACACCGCAGCAGTTGCTCTTGCTCTACAAAGCGCAAATAAGACCGTGCTTAGAATATTGCTCACATATCTGGGGTGCCGCACCAAATCACACCCTAAAGCTGCTGGATTCCATTCAGAAGAGAGCTGTGCGTCTCGTCGGCGACCCGGAGTTGACCCGGAATCTAGATAGTCTGGAACACCGCAGACATGTAGCCGAGATATCTCTGTTTTACAGATACATTCACGGCAGATGTTCCCAAGATTTGGTCCGCTTTATCCCGCCCCTGGCAGCTCCTGTCAGACAGTCACGACAGACGGCAAGAGCGCACCAGTTCGTCGTACAACTGGAAACACCTAGAACATCGCTTTACAAGAACTCCTTTGTCTGGCGCACTGCATCACTCTGGAACTCACTCCCAGGACATCTGTTTCCCACTAATTACAACTTACAAATATTCAAGAGCCGTGTCAATCAACATCTTCGCACACACACCGCTCGCCGAGCGCCATACGGTCTCCCTTTAGTGTGTGTGCCACTGCCATAAAAAAAAAACCGAAAATTTATTATAACGTATTGGAACCGACTCAAATGATTAAAATAAGTTGATACTAAGTGAAACTAACCGCGTTAGAACGGGGATTGAGAGACGAATCGAATGCAGTTTTTACAACCACCACTAATGTTATAAATAGTAAAAACGAACGAAACTTGAGGTAGTATGTATTTATGTGGTATATTTTGGTAAACTAAACTTGCGTAATCTGCTGAAAGTCATTTTTTACATTAGATTGTGTTAAGGGTGGGTGAGGGTGACTTTTAGTTTCTCGCGACAGACTAGTCGTGTTTCATATCGTTAGATCGAGGAATGTGAAACGAATCGAATGCAAATGGTCTTTTGCTTTTACAACCACACTTATAACGTTTTAAATTGTAAAAAAGAACGAGACTTGAAGTAATATACATTTATTTGGTTTATTTTGGTATACTAAACTTACGTAATCTAACCTGATCTCACCCAAACTTCTATCAACTATATATTTTCACACAATTATGAGTTTTCTCAGATCTCAAATGAAATAAGCGTTGCATTCTGCTTCGGCATTTTAAATGTCCCCCCCGGTTGCATCTTTGTGAAGGACTGTGAATTTTTGTATAGATCGACGTACGAAGAAAGCACACATTTCAACGATATTTAAAAAAATGCATAGCTATAACCAGTCCATGGGTAAGAATTAATTTATGAAATCTAATTTGCATACCAACTGTTCCGATACCGTGATTAATCGGCAAAGCAAATGGTACCACCTCGACCAGCTCTATTAAGGATACAGTATAATAAACAAAGAGTACTATCATAACTTAAGGCTAGAAAGGAGGAAAAGCAAATTATAGACGCGTTGTTTCACGTAATTCGTGTACAGATAACGGTACCTGAACCCAATGTCTATTTCGAATACAATAATTTCTGAAGAGGTCATTACCATTCAAGGCCAAGTTATGTGTGCATTCTCGGGTTCTCTGGGTCACTGTGTAATTTGAATTTATGATTTACAATCGGGTTCGAGTTTGCATGCGAAGATATAATTTAGTTGTTGATCTCATCATTTTCATCAAATGCTAATTTCATGAATTACAGCAACTAGTAATTTCGGAAAATCGCTGAGAAATGGAACCAAATCTTCTTCCTTTGCAGTTGCTTAATATGAATTATTAATTATATGTTTAGTGACCCCTTATTTACCGCTAAACAATATCTCCAATTACAATTACAATTAATTACACCTAAATTCTCATATCGTATGTTTTAATACATCTTATCCTTTTTAGGTCCGGGGTGTGGAGTGGCACAAAATATTAATAGATGATATTAACAGGTTTCGAGTCACTAATTAATAAATTAGTAAAACTACTAGGGAAGAGAAAGACTTTTAAAGCTGTATTGGTCATATGTTTATTATTAAGAGCAATTTTTAAAAAGTCATTATCCGAGCGTTATAGTGTATTAAATTTCAAACTAAAAAAAAAATTAACTATGCGCAGATATAACTCCGAAAACATGTTAGGTTTATTATCTATAATAATTGTATGTATGAAAGGAAATACAATAAACCATCATTTATGAAACTTTAATTGAAAAGCATAGATTTCCATGCGGAAAAGAGACCTTTACAAAATGTACACACACAAAATAATCTGTGATAGGGAGGGGATGCTGCTTCTCACTCCACCACAAAGGGGGACATAAAACTTGGGTTATGTCGTAGAACCGCGTAACTGGTTCTAGTTAAATGTTCGAAGGACCACAGCCATAGGCTGAATTTATTGTCTCAGGAAAAGTTACATTATCCCTCCTCCCCATTAAACACAAAGTTAAAATTTGATTATTTTAATGTCAATTAATAAAAATTAAAGTCTATGTACAAAGAAAATTTAAGGATTGTTATGGTCAAAAGTTTGTACTTAAATCTACTCTTAGTCCGACCCACTTAGTGTCAAATATCTACACCAATGCGTTAAAAACTAGCTTAAATTAATCACCAATCAGTCTGATCACTACGCGTTTCACCACTACTTCTTACTTCTTACTAACTAGCAAACAACCATCTAGAGAACTGCTTGTAAACGGCCAAAATACACTTTGACTTCCAAAACGTCTTCCAACTTTCGCGATATCAGTTAATCAGTTAAGTAAAAACAGAGCAATACAAAAAGAGCAGCAAAAGAGTATTTTAGGGCTTCAAAGATGCAACTTTAGAGCGTAATATCAGAGCAGAGCAACAAAAGGCTCAGAGGCCATTTTTTTATTATCGCATTATAAAAACAGAGCATAGCAACTACAGGCACGAAAGCCCGTAGCCCATACGTGACTTTAACTAACTAACTAATTTTTTTGGCTCTTTTCATCAAGCGAAAACCAAATTAAAAAGAACGAGAAACAATCATGGTAGGCACATGAAACGTGAAAACTATGTTTCAAGCCGGGAAAATACATAATACAATTCTTGAAATGAACAGACTGAACATCGACATTCTCGGAATTAGTGAAATGAAGAGGCCCGGAAGGGATGACGTCAAGGGAAAGTCGACCCAACTGACCTCACCTGCACGTGGTGCACCTTGCTAGATAACGAACTAGGCTCTGTCGACCGAGTGATTACCGGTATAAGTAATCCCCTCTTGTCAGCCAACAGCTACGGGTGGAGGAGCTGACAAGGGTAAGGGCACCCTATTGTCCTGGGGTTGAGAAATCAGCCCCAAAGGCGAAATAAATACAAATAAGTAATCAACGGCATACAGATGTGGAAAGCCACGGGAGGACTACCACATTAAAGATCCTTAAGGATATCCCTATTCCCTAGTAACAAGCATGATGAAAACTATACGAGTGAATGAAAACGTGACTGATCATAGTTTACGGAGACTAAGATCCGGCATGAGAAGAGATTGGGCTTCTCCGGTCGTCATCAAGCGAAAACCCAATAAAAAAGAAAGGGAAACACGTCTAAAGATATCAAACGAATAACGTGAAAACTAGTTTTCCAGCCGGAAAAGTACATAATACAGTTCTTGAAATGGACAGACTGATGGACAGACTGAACATCGACATTCTCGGAATTAGTGGAATGAGGTGGCTCGGAAACGGTCATTGTACTATAGAAGACCATAAAGTGTACTATTCTGGCAGCGAAAATAATCAGCACACTAATGGTGTGGGAATGATATTCTCACCTAAACTCTCTCAGTATGATGTGAGTTTTACTCCGATTTCCGATAGAATGATTTTGATTGAATTAAAAAGCACACCTATCAAACTGAATTACAAATATATTCACCTACTTCTGAAAACCCCGATGAAGGCGTGGAAATTGTATACTCAGCATTATCTGACATTTAAAACAAGTTAAGAACGAAGACCTCACTCTCATTATGGCTAATTTTAATGCCAAGATAGGCAGGAGCGACAGTTCGGGTTTAGAAATGCCCTAGGTACTAGGGAGGCACTTTTTAGTATTCAAGTCTTATTCCAAAGAGCTCGAGATGTTAATCATGATATTTTTGCATGTTTCATCGATTATCAGAAAGCATTCGATAAGGTTCAGCATAATAAGATGATGGAAGCGGGATTAGAGAAACAAGATTTAAGAATTAATAGCAAATCTTTATTGAAATCAGACCTCTTCAGTCAGAATAGAAGGTGAGGAATCCGATGAAGTTCTTATAAAGAGAGGAGTTTGACAGGTGTGTGTGCTTTCGCCATTGATATTCAACATGTTTTCAGAATACATATTTCGAGAAGCCCTGGAAAACACCTCCGACGGGGTGATTATCAATGGCGAATGTATTAATAACATACGATATGCGGACGACATGGTAATTATCTCAAATGACCTAGAAGGACTACAAAGATTGATGAACAGAGTGGTAGAAGCAAGCGAAAGATATGGACTGAAGTTGAATACAAAAAAGATCTAAGTCATGATTACTTCTAAAATAATTAAGATAAGATGCCGAATTGAAAAGGCCCGCGCCACATTCCTTAAAATGACAAAAATATTCAAAAGTAAGGACCTGTCTTTAACCACCAAAATGCGAATATTGAGGTGCTATGTGTTTCGACCCTCCTATACGGCGGGGGTGAGTCATGGACGTTATCTGAAGCATCCTGCAAAAAAATTAGAAGCAACTGAATTCTGGCTCTACCGTCGCATTCTGAGTGGATGATATTACCAATGAGGAGGGGCTTCATAGAATGAAAAAGAAATCGTGTATCAAGTAAGCTAGAATACCTTGGCCACATCATGAGAAATCCTGAAAGATATCGGCTTTTGCAGCTTATACTCCAGGGCAAAATACAAGTCAGAAGGAATGTAGGAAGACAAAGAATCTCATGGCTGAAGAATCTCCGAGTGTGGTTTAATACATCAACTGTGGGCTTATGCCGTGCAGCGGTGGATAAAGTCCGTATAGCCATTATGCTCGCCAACATCCGGTAACGGATAGGCATCAACAGTGGGGCCACCGTATGGTGGACTGGTACGCAAACTGCCACATCTAGGACTCAGTTAGACAGAGTCCAGACTTGTTTGATCTGAAGGTAATCCGTACCTTCAGATCAAACAAGCTTCTATTTTATGGTACACGGGCGGTGCCAAAATGGATCAAGGTACTCCATACACCTACCGTAATGTGTATGGAGAAAACACACGGTCGATACTTGTTTTCACTCTTGGGACTTATGCAACCTTGTTTCAGGCTGAGAGTATGCGATCCTCAAATGCGGGTATAAAAGCCTGTTAGGAGCCTTCAGAGGGAAGGCCATCTATATGTGCTCGGACAGCAGAGCTGCTCTGTCGGTTCTTGAGTTTCATAGAAACAATTCTGCTTAGTGTCTTGAGTATAGGGACGTCTTGAGGGTCCTGGCCGGGCATAATAGGGTCAGTCTTGTTTGGGTTCCGAGACACTTGAATGTTCAGGAGAACGGGAATAGGCTGATCGTTTAGTATGACAATGTTCTGTAATGAGTCCAATCGTGACTGAGCCTGTAATAGGCATATCCTACAGTATAAAGGAGAGACAATGAATGCGCGAGCCAAAGAACTATAGCGGACTTCTCTTGGGTGTTGAGTGACTCAGCGCCTTATAGAGTGAGGGCCTTTTGGCTCTGAAGAGGGGGCCCATCAGGTTTGTGACAGGGCTCCTCACAGAGTACTGTCGATTGAACAGGCATTTGCACCTGCTGCGGATCGTGGAATGTAGGTGGTGTTTAGAGGACGAGGAATCGTCCATTCATGTTCTTGCCGATTGCCTGCGTTGACTAGGATATGAGAGGTTCACTTTGGGAGTTATACGTTCTGAACTCGGAGGACATAAGAGAAATAAAACCGAGGAAGTTGGGTGCCTTCGCTAGGAAGGCCAGGCTTAGCATGCGAGTGGGCGCACAATGGGCCCAAACTGATGGCCTACGTGCAGGAGATCACCCGCCCATGTTTCAAATTCATTCATTCATAGAGTAATAGACAACAAAAAACGTGGAAATTCTTGCTTCAAAAATTACTCGACAATAAGGTACAAAAAATTAAAATCAAGCAAGATATTAAAATTAATAATCATGTTTTTAACGGGAATCTATCTATCACAGTTTAAGACTGCCAAAATAAGTCTTATTTAAAATTAAGGAACCAAACAAAGTTAAAAACTATAGACCAATAATTTTATTACAAAAATATTTCAAAAGGTTTTCGAAATTAGATTTGTATAGTTTTTTGAATAAATTGTCAACAAATAGTTCAATAGCAATATTAGCTAACATTAAAAATGAAATATTTGTAAATAGTCTAATGACTGTTGGTTGGAGAAGAATATACGCTAAACGCAGATTTAAGGCAGATTTATATATGTAGCTCTAGTGTCAAAAACGTAAGAGATAACAAGAACATTTAATTATTCATCTGGCAACTATGGTTTTTTATATAGTGTTTATTCTGAAGTATTTCACATGTTTAATTCCAAAATACCAAAACTGTAAGAAACATTATTACTCCAATCCGTCCATTGAGGAAATTTAAAAAAATAAGCTGGTCAATAATTGTAAAAATTTGACCAAATTATAGAGGTTCAGATACCATTCAGCATTTCAAGTTTTTTCTTGAAATACAAGCCCATACTAACAAATTTGTTTCTTACCATTATTCGGATCTAGTGAATCATAAAAAAATATGAAGTCGGTTCAATAGGGTCAACATTTCAACACATTTCCATCTGTTCCTTAAATTTAACAAGAAAATGGATATGTTTTATATGCGTTTCTGAGTTTATTTGAAGACATAAAGGAAAATAAATTTTACTTCTACTTTATAACATTACCGAATGTAGCGTTAAGCTCCAGCCCGTCACCACCAACTAAACGTGTTTAGTTTGACCTTGATTTTGTATTTCTTTTTAAAAGTCCTCGTTGTGTCAGATATATTTTACGAATTAATAAATTGTGTGGTTACAAAGATTCCCCAAAGATACCACAATCAAGTTAAAACGCCCCCGTCTCTATCAAACACAATTACTGTGCTTTTTTATATTGGTTAACGTAAATCCCTCGATGATTCTGGAGGTAGAATGAAATTCACTTAACCGGAGCAAGAGATATTTTTGTAAAAAAAAAATAATTATTTTACCTTTTACTTTTTCTAAATAAAAATATTATTTTTTTCTTTACGTTACAGAAACTTTAGCAGAAGTTTCCGAGACATAACCAATTCCTGTTTTAACTTTAAGTGAAAGTGGTTGCATTGGATTGGAGATTTCTGCATAAAAATGGACTCCGCAGCAAAGCGATGGAAGTGCTGCCAGGAGTTTTACAAGAAAATGTCAATCAAGTTTTTTCTCAGAAAAACACGGAACGGTGAAATCGTAATACATGGTTCTGTTCTTCTTCTAGCAATGGGCACTTCTATTGCTTCCATCATTAGATTCAACTGCAAACGAAGATCACGTTGATCAGCTTACATTGATTTTTAGGTAATTACAAGAACATATCCCTGTTCCAAGATGTGTAACATTCATGCCTAACCAAGGCCGAAAAGCTAAAGATATGTTTCAGTGATTGAGCAAGTTTTTGAACGAGAATAAAACAGACATTAAGAACTGCCGTGGTAAATCTTATGATAACGCTCCTTCAATGAGCGGAAAGTACAATGGACTTCAAGCTTTGTTACTGGCAGAAAACAAATTAGCAGTATGGGTACATTGCGTTGGGTATTCATTTAATCTTGTAGCATAAGCTACTGTCGCGTGCTGTATGTGTGCTATAAGATTTTTTTGCCTTGTTGAAGAACTTTATGTATATTTTACAGCCTTAACTAACAGATACAAAGTTTTAATAATTTGCTTCAAACAAGTCGACGCTGACAAACCCATTATGTGCCAACACGGACAACAACACGTTGGTCATGCAGAGCAGATGCTACAAAAGCCCTTTTGCCAGGTTATAGAGAAATAAAAAATTCACTTTTAAACTTTCACATGACAAAGAAGATCCAGCAAAATCGTATGTTACTGCGCTAAGTATGCATAAAAAATGTCAAGTAAACAAAAATAGTGAAATTTTGCAGAATCCTAAATTGGACGTGAGTACAGCCATTACCTCACGAGCGGCTAAATAACAACTTGCGATCCGTCAGCCGAGGTATTATTATGGCTTTGTATGGCCCTCCGCTCGCTTCGCTCGCTACGGGGGCTCAATCAACAAGAAGTAACCAAACCAAAACTAACCCAAAGGTAACTCAAAATTAAGAAAAAAAGGAAAATTAATAAAAAACAATAAACAAAACATCGGTCGCGACCGACGGAAATCGAACCCGCAGCGCAAGAATGACATGCAAGCACTCTGCCTACTACACCACCGAGGCGTTGTAGAAATTTTGCTAGAACGTAGAGACATGGATTCGTTGGATCGCAACTTGGTATTTAGCCGCTCGTATTACCTCCTATTAATGGTACAGCCGCCTCACCATCACTGGCGTCGCTAATCAGCTTCACAAGAACAAGACGGGATCGAGAGAGCTTCGAGTGAAACACAGCGAAAACGCAAAATAAACGTGGGTTTGTCACCTCTTGACTGTGTCCAAGCACCAGAAGTTGAACTAACCCCATCAGAAAAATGTCAAATTCACATTTCCTTCATAGATCAATTTGAATCATCATTGCGGCAGAGGATTGAGGCATACACACACATTATCTTATGAATTCGTTATATTCCAAATGATGTATAGGTACGTCCGTCCGCGTCGTACGTAAATTTTCTACAATTAAATAATAAACTTTAAATGTTTATTTTGAAGTTTTTAATTGGATAATTGCGGAAAATGCGGTTTTTGTAGGTTAATTTAAAAAATATATTTTCCCCCGTAGGGCTCGCGCCACAGGTTCAGCCTAGAGACCCACAGATCTTAGCGCTGCAAAGACATTCAACAAAAGTATAATTCAATCGGGCACAAATACTGGTGAGAAAAGCCACATTGGCATTGGGTAAACTGTACTAAGATATTGTGTTTAATGAATTTATCAGTACAATGCCAAATTTAACAAAAGAATGTATTGACAAGCTTTTTCCTATCGATCGACAATGAAATATTTAATTTCAGACCTAAACCAACAATTGAAATTTAATTTTTCTTTTACTTTATTAAACATAGTAATTAATTTTACAGATGAGAGATTTGACTTGCCTAATAAATGCAATATCTTGTTTTCTTTTTTTTTCACAGTTAGAGAGCTTTATATCCCGATTTACATCTACAATTACAAGGTGAAACTGTAGAAAAAGATATAGGCATAAATTTAGAATACATCGAAGCAGCCCTTAATGATGTGTTTCCTGCACTGTTTCGCTCCTTATTTATGTATTTTTAATCATAGCCCCGGCAAACAATAATTTATGTTTTGAAAAATAGATTAAATGGGTTGATTTGGATTAACACATTAGTTTGGGTTAGTAGTGCAGAAATAGCATTTGTGTTTCACTTGTTTTGTTTATCTTTAAACACGTATTTTAGTGGACAATCTTGCTTATAACAATATCTTCTATAAAAATAACAAAACATGCTAAAATAATAAGTATCCTGTCTAAATATGAATAAAGTTGCATTGCATCTTTCTCTGAAGCAAAGCTGCCATCAAATAGGAGATAGCCTATCATTCTTCAGCTATGGCTGCAAATTGATCAAGAAAGAGTAAAATTTATTTTACGTTATCTCTTCGCATAAAAACATGACAAATTAATACTGATACCTATTTCAAAATGTCAGCAATATTTAAAAATCTCGGAAACAATATTTTTTAACTTTCTCGATGATCTATAATTTAACAAACTTCGTATTTATTACGACTCTCGAAATTCCATAGTGACTCTAGTGAGGAACTAATTTGTTGCTCCCTGTAGTAGCATATGTATATAACTTTTGTACGAATCATTGATCTTCAAGATTCGAAGACTTCATTCTGAATCAGAATAAACAGCTATTATGTTATGAAATAAATTAAATAATAGCAGTGATAATAACTTTATAAATTGTGAAAACAAAAAGAGCAATTCACAAAGAAGTGAAAATAAGTGTGTGAAAAGCGACAATGGCTTCGGACAATGGTCTCGTAGACAATCGAGTATGTAGAAAATAAAGAAAGTCTTACGTATGGTTTAATATAGAAATAGATTGTTCTGATTGATGAGTACCTAATTGCTAACATTCCCTTTTAAGTAGATGTTATTTTGTACCGTAGAGTGCGCCGGATATTCAACCATCGTTTCGGAAAAATAATTTAATTATGGTGTATTAAGCAGGAAGCGTCTAAAACTTAACAAGGTTGGGCAATGACTCTCTAACTATGACCAAAGTAAATTACTTATGCAGTTGTATATAATAATTATAAATTTCAGTTTATTCTAATTGGAACGAAAAAAGAATAATGCAGTTCTGACAAAGTGGCAGAATGGATGTTTTATGTATTCATTGTATTTATTTATTTAATAAACGGGATCAACCCCATTACAGGAAAATACATATTATATTAATACAATAATCAAACCTAACCAAAAATAAATTATAAATATATTCAACATAAAATAAATAATATATATACCACACCACACACATAATATATTAATAGAAACCCAATTTAACAGATAATCAAATTATTTCCCTAATTTGCTTCCTAAATCTAGATAAGGTAATGGCCACAATTTCAATATCCTTAGTATTTAACAAATGCAATGTCCTCTCAACAGAGGAGTGCATAATTGGTACTATGGAATGGTATAGAAAATATTCTGCTTTGCCTGAGGATTCTGGAGGGAATATTAAAATTTATCTTACCAAGAAGGTCAGGACAAACGATTAGGCCATTAAGAGGTTTGAACCCAAATGTGAAATCACCATGTACTCGTCTCTGCCTTAATGTTTTCATATTTAAAAACTCCCGAGCATTATCATAAACATGGTCCTTAGGAAGCTGTATACCCAATTTAAATAGACAACACCTTATGAATTTGTTCTAAACCCTTTCTAGGGCTAGGCCACTATTTGAGTAATAAGGG
>JAEQML010078568.1:0-12377 GCA_016904865.1 Pissodes strobi | reverse complement strand
GTATGCTTGTGGGACTGGCTTTCTTCTTCCCTGTGTCGATTTTAGCTATTACGGTTGCGTTGCGTTTGATTCCTGTAGGGTGGGTATTCCTAAAATGTTGTCTAATCTTGGTTTATAATTTGTAGGCATCATTATTGCTTAAGTCGTCGAGATTGTTAAGGCTCCCTGCGAACAGACGACGCTGTACGCAGATTTCAGCATAGCTGCTGCATCGGTTACGTATCTTCTTCATGTAGGTTTCGGAAATCTTCCTTTCGGGGTTAGATTCCATTGAGATATTAGACATTGCATCTTCATCCTCCTCGTAGTCCCCCATGGGGGAAATTGCCGGGGTTACGTCCCCGGCGACTAGAAAAATTAAGCAAATACGCTGTAAATGGCCTTTACTATTTACCGCAGTAAAGCAAGCCTAATAACGTTAAGAATAAACGATCGGAATGTGCGAATAAACACTTTTTTATCGGACTATTTTTTGCTCGCGTCTGTACCGGCCGGCAGTCAGATGTGAACTCAAAGTATTCATTAAACACATTCGAAATTTCATTTCTTTCATCCATGGAAACACCCTGACACTCAATATGAGCTATTTCAGAATTTTTACCTTTTTTTCCCTTAACTAACTCATTTACAAATCTCCACTGCCTCCTCTGATCTGTACCAGTTCGTTCCCATTTATCTTGAAAATATTTTTTCTTTATGTTTATTTTCTTATGTTCTTCTGATGAGAAAAGGCAGCGGCAATCTGCCGACTATCTGGATATTTTACCTTTTGTTTATACAATTTATCACGTATCTTCATTAATTCTAAATATTCTCTGTGTATCCAATCATTGTGTTCCCTATATTTTATACTATATTTATGAGTTACCCTACTTTTACTTTTCTCGATTGCTTCAATAAGTTTATCAAATGAATCTGTAACCTGGGTTGACGAGTTCGTACTAAATTCATGCAAAAACATATCTTGATTTAAGACAGTTCTTTGGGATCTTATGTTATTTTATTGTACAGAGGGGGAAACCGTTGATACATTTATTTTCAATATTCTATGGTCTGAACTACTACCATCACAACAATCTATATCACAGTTATCCGTAACTGTTGTGACACAAAGTTGATCAATCTTATTACATATGTGAAAGCCATTAAGGGTTACAATGTTTTTGTATTCATTGACCTCTGGGAGGCTTTGTCTTAATAAATTAATATTTATATCTCCAACAAGTAATGTTTTTTGTTTTAAGTTACCTAGTATATTTTTTAGTTCCAAAAGAAACTTGTCATAAGGATATGATGGAGGCCTGTACATGCCACTAATTTTTATGCTCTGCTCAAGAAGGTCAATGCTTACAAAGTTATATTTTAATTTAGAACTTGAAATACTTCTTATCCTATGCTTAATGGTTCCTCTAACATAAAGGGACGTTCCTTCACCTCTTGTATCTCTGCATGAGTGATATCCATAATAACCATCAATGCCAAATAACTTCGTTTCATTTTTATTAAACCACGTTTCTGTTATCACTAATATATCACAGCTAAATTCTTTGACATAACAACATATTTCTTCAAGCTTGTTTCTTGCACTTCGAGCATTCTCCTGAAGGAGTTTTCATCTAACAGTGGATGTTTTTGCAATTGAACCAAATTCTTTAATTGGACATATTCCATATCTAGCAGCATACATACAATACAATTTGTGTAATAATTATTGTTTTATAATTTAAGTGGCGAGGAGCAAAGCGGAGTTAGAACATCGAGTAAAGAGAGCTTTAACTGAGGCCTTATCAAAGTATTGCCTTGTGTCAAATTCCGCTGCACCAACCAGGCGCCAGTGTCAAATTATGCTAGTATTTGCTAAACCTGACTATGACTTCAAAAACGAGACTGATTATGATTTGGTATGAATTCGGTAGTTATAATTAATTATAGCAATCTGAATGAATGAGTCACCTATGTGACTCCTCAACGACTGGTTGTTGATATATTCAAGCAATATTTTGTTATATGTTTTAGGGTATGTCGTTCTTTCGAACTATCAAGCTCGCGAGCCCTGGATTTTTACCCAGCGAGGCGGTTGAAAATATTTTCGATTGTCTTTATGAACTTTGTTCAGCCAAATATCGCAACTATAAATGCGCCATAGATATTTTGTCTGTTTTAAAAGGTAAGTTATTTATTAAAATTATTTAAATCACATCTGAAAATTTGGAGTGTGGACATAATGTATAATTCAAACAGCAAATAGAGTCAAATTCAAACCCGAATTTGAGTATCGTAAATGCATTTACCTTTTTTAGATCTTTATCAGCACCTGGAAGGTCTTAACAATGAAACTTACAAGAGTACGGCTGTTAGTCTGCTACAGCCGTTCTATCTACGCCTAGTGTATTATGGACCGGATGTCGCTATAGCGATACTGAATGGCATTGAAGCACTCTGCAAGGTACTGTTTATTTGTCTTTTTTTCTCTGTTGTACTTGTGCTTTTTTGCATTTTAAGTAGAAAGTTATGTCTGTTGGTTTGCTCGAAATGTAAATGTCAGTGCTTGTTTAAGGCTCGCCCACATGGACCATGTGTTTTGGAGCCTGCTCTGACGCATGCAAGCTAACTTTTTGCAAAACTTGTGCTAACGTAACAACCACCTAGTGTCACTTCATCGTAATTTAATTTTTTATTGTACATCCTGTAAGCTATTATTGAATGATGTACCAAAATTAAGGAAAGCACTTGAACATCTTGATAAAACTAAATTGGAAATTAAATAGAAGGATAATCTCGTTGCAAGGATGCAAGAGGACAGGGATAAGAATGAGACAGAACTACGAGTAGAAACAGCTAATTTATAGACCAACCTAAAATCTAAAGACAGATATATAGTTCGACTTAAGAGAAGCACCCAAGATTTTGAGGATTCAGTGATCGACGTTGAAAAGTATTTTTCTATAAAGATTGTGGAACAGAAGCCCAGATTAACCTACTCTGGGACAGAAGAACGAAATTGCAAACCTAAATAAGGACAACCTCAAGCTTATGAAAAAGAACAAACAATACTTCGTGGACCAAACCCAAAACCTAGCTTTGGAACTAAATGAAATGATAAAACTTGGAACTAATTTTCTTACAAGTATTGAGACATTGAGTGTGGAGAATGATATATACATAAACGACCTTTAAAAAGCCTACAACGAGATATTTGCTCTAAAGGAAAAATCAATTCCCCTAGTCCTCGAAAATAGGATAGGTTCTTCGTCGTTGAGTAATCGTCCTAAAAAAAGGCGAGCCCATAAGGAGCAAATTTGCTGAATGTAGGTTACTTATCTTCGGCGATTTCAACATTCCTAAGGTCGCCTGGGTCGTGGAAGACAACATGACGGTACAAAGTCAAAGTATTTATTGATGTTAGTACATAAAAAATGTTTACACACGTCAATAATTGCTAAAGCTAACAGTAAAAATATAACATACAAGAGAACAAACAAATGAACAATAAATATATAATAAAACACAATACAAAATAATAAGACCATTAAAAGATCAAGTGTTAAAGAAATTCATATTGGTTAAAGTTATACCCATGAAATTCATCCATCGAATAAAACGCTCTTGAGAGGAGCATTTTTTTATCACAGAAGTAACGTTTGTTGAAGGAAGGTCTCGTATGACTTGAGGAATTTTATTAAACATTTTAGGTCCATAATAGTTTAGTGCAAATCTAGATCTATTTATTCTGTGATGATTAATTAATATATCTCTCCCGCTTCTAGTTCTGTGTGACTGTACATCACTTAGTTTTGTATACTGGTCAATATTATTTTTAACAAACTTTATAACATTAACCCTTTTCACCTTTTATTTCTGAAATTTTATTTCGATTTTAATTGAAATTATTTGTATAAGTAAAAGTGAGAGTTAAACGTTCCTTGAGTTACCCTGTCGCTGCTCAGATGTCTTATTGCGGTGGCACTAGGGGTGTGAGTTCGAATTCTGAAAATTCAATTAAATGTGGGCGCCAGATCTAGAGTAGATCGAAAGATAAGAAAAGATAAGATAAATTGTCAGATTACATTATCCATAATAAGACACTAATGTAAGGAAAGTAAACGCAAGAAATAAAAGATATGATTTCCCTCAAAAATTTTAATAATAATCCTTGACTCCACTGAGTATCTTTTCAAAATTACATCTTAATTACAACCACCAATTACGCTTGGCATAGGTAAGATAGAATAAGCAATACTCAACAATATTGATTCTAGATTACAATATAATGAGATCGTAGTATATGAAATTTTCTTTACGACCCTAATTAAAATTAATGATTCTGATAAGCGAATAGCCCATAAGTTACGATCAGCTCATTAATAAGTCAAAATATTTCAATACATAATCCCATAGTAATCTCGAGTAATTATAATCAAAATGGTTTACCAATTAACAATCTGTATACCTAGGTCAGATAAACTAAGCAGTACTTAAGAAGAACTTCAATCACATATTTTATTTAGAAAATATGTCTAATTAGGAGATAATTTAAGAGAAATTTAATTTACATTAAATTTAGGGCTTACCCTTGAAAATTTAAATGTAGCCAAATAATATCACTAGTTCTGTAGTAACTAGAGTAAAGATAAGTAAGAAACAATAGTTTACAAAAATTTACAAATGGAAATTTCCGAGATTAATATTGAGTATGTACATGAGTATTCAATCTCTATAATACATAATAGGTACTCACTAAAGATAATTATTTTGATTGATCAGATCAAAATCCAAGTAAGAGGCTTAAAGTTAAAAATAGATAATCTCGTTTTGAGATACAGTAGATTAATTTACAAAGAGATAAATGTACAAAATTTGATTGATAAGATCAAAATTCAAGATACGAAGTCTAAAGTTAAAGATATATAATCTCGTGTTGAGATTACGGTAAGATAACTGTACAATAAGGTAAATATACAAGATAAAGCAAAGGTAAGATAAAGGTAAGATATAGATACGGTAAAGATACTTAAAATTAAATTTTGAAATGTTGGTTTTTCAGTTTTAAAAAGATGAAATGATGAGGAATTGTGCAAACATTTCTAAAAGGAAAAAAGGATCACTTATCTTATTCCAGACGAGAATGCTCAGGGCTCCAAAACGCTTCTTCAGCAAACTGGTTTCATAACCACGGAGTCATCCCGACCATATAATTTCCACTTTCCAACCAACAATTACATTGCTACCCACCAGGCTACGATTGGAATGGAACGCGTCCGTGAATCTCCTGATCCTCTCCTATAGTCTCCTCATTTGCCCATATGAATTGAAATTTAGTACTCACTCGAACCAGTTCAAATTTAGGATCCCATCAGAGTTGAAGTTACAATTAGAGTAAAGTTACGTAGGTAGAGTTAAGATTAAATTTCAAGGTAGAATAAAAAGCCTGATGTTCGGCTCTCCTTCAGTGTCGGCTAATCCATATTAAAATGCCATTGGAGTCAAAAATTATTATATCCAGCCTAGCTGCTATCAATTTCCAGGGAAATTAACACATTCTTGACGCTGTTGTCACCGCCTTTACACCCTTAAGGCCTGAAGGTCTATACGAAAAGGGACTTCTGCTTCAGCAACAATCGATTTTATTCACCAAAACTCATAAAAACTAACTTCCGCAAGATGACACGAGACCAACCTACAAAACCCGAGTCAATACGAGGTCAATTCAAATACCACCAACTAAGTAATCACGAATTCACTTCCTAATTAGAAAATTCCGCGAAAAACTCAATCAAACCTCATTCACAAAACATTCTGAATTATGTAACTGTCAAAACAAAGCACCTAGTCATGTCACAAACTAAAGAAAGGCTTTAAAATTAATAGATGCATTGTTAGTTGCCTATCTACATCGCCAGCTTTTCATATTAAATTGAAGATTCCGGCAATCATATTTGGGATTACAAAAACTGTATGCCTGCAGTCCAGTGGCATAGACAAATCAATTACATTAAAATAATTCCAATGGTGTGCTAGATTATATCGAAGTTTGTGAATGTAAGAAAATAAATGAATTGTTTTTGGATATTTAACCGCGAATTGCTACAGAAAATTCATAATTACTGGCATTGGAACGAGCATATCCAAATGATTGTTACAACTTAAGACATTCAAAAATATACATGGACAGCACAGTTAAAATATTCAGTTGGCTAAATATATTCCTGCAATCAGCTCGATAGGGCAACCTTGCAATAACCCTAATGGTTCTGCGTTGTAAGGCAAAAATTCGGTCAGTTGCAGCCGCGTGTCCCCAAGAAAGCAAAGCATATGAAATATGTGACTGAATCCAAGCATGGAATGTCATAACAAGTACATTTCGCGAAACAATATCTACCAAGTTTCTTAGAACATAGATGTTGGAAGAAAGCTTATTTGAGAACTTGTCAACATGTGGGTGCCAACCCAACCCATGATCGAAGCAAACACCCAAGAATCGGACTGATTCAGGATCATGCCGTACGTCAGCCAGAGTGCTGAGGGTAAAAAGCATAGTCTCGGCTTTTGTCGCATTAAGAGCAAGTTTATTGGCAGTAAACCAATCAGAGACCGCCGACCGTGAATCGCCCAGATCCTTCCGCAATCCATCAGCATTCTTCCCAGTTCTCGTTGCAGTGGTGCCATCCGCAAACAAAGTGAAGTCAGTACTGGGCTCAGAAACCACCAGATCATTTATATAAATAATAAACAGCAGTGATCTCAGCACAGACCCCTGGGGTACCCCGTATTTGATTTGCTGAAGTTCGGACAATATGTTATTATAATCCACAAGCTGGAAACGGTGTGTAAGGTCAGGCGAGACACAATCAAAGGCCTTAATCAGGTCGCAAAATAAGGCAGCTGTTTGTTTGCCAGTGTTGAAAGCGTCAGTTATAATAGAAATAAGTTGATTAATGGTCATCGTTGCAGACCTTCCACCTCTAAAATCGAATTGTTGTTTTTTTAACAAATTACTTTGTTCAAAGTGATTGCAAATTCTAGATTTAAGAGCTTTCTCAAAAATTTTACCCATAAATGGTACTATAGAAATTGGACGATAATTTGTTACCTCATTATGGTTACCTTTTTTTATAAATTGGCACAACTCTAGAAACTTTAAAAACAGAAGGAAAAATTCCCTCTTCAATACAACAGTTAAACAATTTTGTCAGGGGAATTACAATAATATTTCCAATACTTTTAACTATTTTGGTGTTGATACCATAATAATCCTTACTGTGAGAGTTTTTAAGGGCGTACTTCATTATAGGTAACATGAGAGAATTCAAAATGCTTTGAATCTATTATGATTAATTTGTTCAAGTAGTAGTTACTAGAATTGTTAACAGAAGGAAGCTGGGTTACTAAAGTTGAAGCAATACTTGCAAAAAAACAAATTGAAAGTATCTGGAGTTAAAAAACTCATACTATCTTTCTCTTTATTTCACATCTAAGCTTGTTCACAACTTGCCAAGACGCTTGAGCAGGATTGACTGAGTTTTTGATAAAATCGTGATCTTGGCCTCACGGACTCTTGCACGATACCGTCGGCGATAGCTCTTAATGTCTCCCTTAAGTTGATTAGAACTTGTGCGAACATAGACTGATTACATCAGAGTTAGGGTATCTCTCATACTCTTTAACTCATTATTAAATAAATTAACGCTTACATTACCGTTACGAGGACCGCGAACAACCTTCTTAGGCAACGCAACCGCAATACAATGTTTCACAACACTTACAAAGACGTCAGCCTTTCTTTCAGCAACAATTGTCTGTGACAATCAGCGTCTACAATTAGTTTGTGAAGCTTGTTTAAGCCATGCTGGGTGATATGTTGGCGTACAACTGGAATAATACGTTGCTCTATCATATCAGCATCAAATTCAATAGCCAAAATGGTCAGATAATACCCAGGAAACTCTCGTTGATACCATGGTTTGCTTGGAAATAGAACAGATTAACTCAACTCCTAATAGTTCGAACAGATTAATATTCTCTGACGACTTCAATGGTGGTCGGGTTACCAGTTCGCATGTGCCTCTTCTCCCTGTAGATGCTTATTTATCATCCACCACTCGAAACTTACATACGACTTCAGCATGTTCGCAAAAGTGAAACTGCTTTTGAAGTATACAACTTTGCAAAGGCTAATTTTCTCGAACTTGATCGTTTTTATTCTCGGGTGGAATGGCTTTCTTTTGAAAATCCCAGTGACACAGATGCTCTTGTCAGATCTTTTTACGGAACACCCTTCCAGGAATTCCATCAGTTTGTTCCAAAGAAACTTATAAAGGGCCATAAATACCCTAAATGGTTTGATCATTCTCTAAAGAAATTAATCGCACAAAAGAATAAATTATATAAAAGATACAGGCATAATGGACTTGCTTCGGATTACCTTGCATATTCACATGTGCATAAGGAGACGATGTTTCGGAAGGATATGTGCTAGCAACTATATGTCACAGGAACAGAACATATTAAGAATTTTTGGTTATTTGTGAAAAGCCTTAATAACTCAAACTCATCTCTTCCTGGTACAATGAGGTGTAACGATCAAAGCTTTGAAACACCATCAGATATTGCCGAAAGCTTTTGCCTCACATTTTCGATCATGTTATTGTAACCACGCAGGAATAAAAATACGTGACGTGGATGACATTAAGGATGCAACTGACTTAATCTACCATAATTTTACACCTGACGAGATAGACAATCGACTTAAAGCATTGGATCCTTTTAAGAGTGCTGGGCCCCCCAATGCTTTTGAAGGAATGCTCTTCACTTGCTGTCAAGTAGTGTTTAATACTGGAAGCTTTCCAAGATTCTGGAAGCAGTCAAATCTCGTTCCTGTTTTTAAGGAAATTAATAACTAACTATAGGGGAATGTCAATCTTATCCTCTATCCCCAAGCTATTTGAGTCAATCTTGACACATGAAATTTTCAGCTCATATACAGGGTGTCACAGAATGTTGTGAAGAAAAGCTAAGGACAGATTCTACATCGAAAAATATGAAAAAAAGTTCATATAAACATGGGTCCCGAAATGCTCCGTTTTCATGATACAGGGTGTTTTAGTTGGCAAGTCTCTATGTTTAGCGAAAAAAAAAGTGCGCCACTGATTTTTAAAATAATTAGTAAGGCTGCCTTAAAGCCACATTAATTTTACTGAAAAAGGGCCTCTTGGACTTTTTCCTTCTGATGCAGCGTTTTCAAAATAAACATTATTTTATTAAGCAGTGCAATAATAAGTCCGATGGCTTATTATTGTACTGCTTTAATAAAATAATTTTTATTTTCAAAACGGTGTATAAGAAGGAAAAAGACCAAGAGACCCTTTTTCAGTAAAATTAATATGGCTTTTTCGCTAAACATAGAGACTTGCTGGCACGAACGCCACTGATGTAAGTGCTTTAACAATTTTGTACATGTAAATGTGACCTGTAATGATACATTTGCATGCACCAAAACTCATATCAATATCTCAACGGGTTTTCGATAAATGTAAAATAAACTACTAAAGATGGAAAAATTTAAACACCCCGTATCATGGAACCGGAGCATTTCCGGACCCATGTTTATATGAACTTTTTCATATTTTTAGATGTAGAATCTTAAAATTTCCTTGATAACATTCTGGAACACCCTGTATAAACTATGTAATTTCTGAACATGGCTTCTACGAGAAATGCTCTACCGCTACCAATTGGGCTGTATTTCAGGATTTTCATCAGTCGAGAGTGGGAACCAAGTTGATGTAATTTATACGGATCTGTCCAAGGCCTTCGATAGCGTGTGTCACGACTTGTTGTTGAAGAAAATTCACAAAATGGGATTATCGGGCAACTACTTAAGGTTTATCGCTTCCTACCTTACTGATCATCGCCAGCGCGTCACCGTTCATGGTTCTTCGTCTGAAGAGTTTGCGGTGCTGTTGGGTGTTCGTTCCTCAGGGATCACACATTGGGCCAATTCTCTTCTTGCTCTTCATCAACGATGTGTCATAGTGCTTTCGGAACTCCCGCTGTTTGGTATAAGCTGACGACTTAAAATTATTTGCTGTTAATATTGGCAATGATGGACTTCAGAGTATCTTGAGCTGTCTGGTCTCATGGTGTAGTGTCGATCTGTTGAGGGTAAACATCGATAAATGTAAGACCTTACGCTTTTACACTTGTCGCATTCCAAATAACACAGAGATATCTGAACCTGCAGGTGGTATCTTCCATGAATGATTCGGTAGTCATATTTCAGAGTGACCTTTCATTTAACCTCCACCTTGACAGTGTTGTCCTCAAGACGTATAGAATGCTTGGCTTGATCAAGTGAAACACAAGACATATCGTTGACACAAAGGCAATAACGTGCTTATATAATTGCTTAGTGAGAAGTGTACTTGAATACTGTTCAACTGTATGGTCGCCAATACATGCCTGTAACATAAATCGCCTGGAAAGGGTTCTAAGAAAATTCACAAAATATCTTCTTTTTAAACATCACTTTCCCTTCAACGATGTACCTTACCAAACTGGACTTCTACTTTGTGGCGTAAAAAGTCTTGAACAGTGCCGTAAAGAAAGTCTAATTACTTTTCCTATATAAGCTTTTGAACAGCCTGGTTGACTGCAATAATATTCTTGAGGCTGTCTAGCAAGACGTACAACTGCGATATCTTTAGTTCTACGCTACTTACTTTTAAAAGAAATCGTTCTTATTAATATATTGCTTGTATTTTATATATTTTATAGTCTTTAGGCACCATTTAGAATGGATAATTCTGTAGAGTACTTGTTAAATAAATTAATCAAGCAATTTTGTTGTCTGTGATATTATTAGTAAAGTTAGAAAGAGATAAATATATCTTGTAAAATTCATAATCCTTCAGTGACAGCACGTATGTCTATTAAATTTTTAGGCTGATCCTAACTGCACATATTCTAAATGGGATGGTAAAGATGTGATAAGATACGTTCCGGAATTTCTAGCAAGTAGCTTTCAGAGAGTCCGGTACCGAGCTGTGGAAGTATTGGTGCAATTTTTGCAGATTTCCTCCGATACTACTAGACTAGAAACTATTCATAGATCAGAAGAAATATTTGATATGATTTACGAGTCGGTATGTTGGGATCGATTTATTTAATCAACTTATTTGAGTTAGTTTATTAGTAAGTGTAGGATTTTCAAGTATTTTATATGATTTAAATGGTTTTTATTTTTAGAATATTACCGTTTTTGAAGTGGAAGGCAATCTGACAGAAGAAAGGCGATATGACGAAATATTGTTTCGAGCTTCGTCTGCCCTGTATACATTTTTATCCATCATAGCAAATTGCAATAGTTGGATAGAAGAATCTTTATTTGCTATCATTAAACTAGAACATAACAAAAAGTTGTATAATGTTTCAAATGGAGGTATGTACTACTTTATCTAGGTTTAAAGAACATCTGGTGTAACCTCTGTTTTTTTTTTATATTTGACACATAATTTAGATAAGAAATACTCTTAAAGCATTCTACAAGTCCAGCGTGAAACCCATTTGTGGGTGGATCACAAAACAAAATGATTTTGTGATCCACCTGTACAGATCAGTATCTTCCGACACGTTCAGCAGGGCATGTTACCAAGTTAGTAACTGTGGATTTCGTCTCAACAAGCCTATGCTGCTCAGCGTCTAGCTATTATACATCCAATAAAATTATCTATGGACCTAATTGTGATTGGTGCTAGAAATGTGTGGTTACGACTCGTCGCCCTACACCATACTATGTCGAAACTACTATAGAAGCTAATAACCCAGGCATCTTACCAGGTGGACAACATGACTAGGAGATGAGTGTCTTGGACCTTAATCTTGTATTGAATTTGTATTATACTCGTACTCGTTTCATTTAAAATTAAAATTTTTATTACAAATTAAGCAACTACTTATCTGCTTTGTCAATTAAGCAATTTATTAAACAAAATGTTTACATTTTATTTCTGAATTATTTCTTCCGATTTTCAGTTAACTATTTTCAAAAATAATAGGCACATTGTCTGAAGACTTATAGTTATCAAAAACTATGTTTTCCAAAGATTGCGATTTGAATTTAATATCAATTAAATGTTATCATTTTTAGAGCTAATTGAGAGAGTATTTCTGGCCTTACAAGAGCATTTCGGGTCCAAGGAATTTATGAATAAGTACGTAGAAAATGTCCTTAGTAAATGGATTAATTTAGGCTACAATATCAACGAGTTTCAATATAAAATTTTGGGTTGCTTCGATAAAATGGATCTATATCAAAAATACTTTGATACTTGCTTACCGCTTTTGTTAAAGAAGGACAGAAACGATCTCTTCGCCGCTGC
>JAEQML010078567.1:0-12378 GCA_016904865.1 Pissodes strobi | reverse complement strand
TTAGATATCAGATTTCTCAATCTTCGGTTGTACCTGATCTAAAGCCAATCAGAATTTCATCACACTGACCAAATCAGTGAATCAAATTTGCCGATACTATACCTATTAACAACCAACTATTGACATATTTATGTAAATTTTTTATTTTTTCCTGAATGTCGCTTTGACGTTTCGGTTTAAGGTCGTGTGTCCTCGTTTTCCCGTGTTTGTTTTGATTGTTATTAGTTGCTTGCGTAATATTCATTGTTCTTGAGATATTTACAATAAAATAACACGAGGCCATTTACATTTTGATATCGATGCACGTGAACAATTGAAACAACACTGCCATTCTCTCGTTTAGCATTATTTCTGAACGCACTCCGGACGACCAAATCGAATTTGCCTATGTCTAACCTATAAGCAAACCTTTGCTTGTTCGGTTAATCAAGTAGGTTCTCGTACAATACGTCACGATTTCGTTATTGCGACAACCTATCAACTGTCAAACGTTTGGCAGACAGTACCCAGCTCGAAACTCGAAGTGATTAATTCAGTAAATATAGTTATTTTGTTGCAGTACTTTTGACATTCAAAGCGATTCTCGTTTAGCAAGGTAATGATAACCTATTTCCCGAGACCTGATAAGATAAGAGCCTACATCGCTACTTGTTATCTCGTACTGTTGTTGCATTTGCTTTAGACGTTTACGGTTGTTAAATACAACAAAATATCATCCGCATTTCTTAAGTTTGTAAAAATGTTGTTGACTACGAGGTACTGAATTTAGTGTTTTCGTTGAAACAGTTTAGTTAATTTTGTATTTTCTTGTTTGCAGTAACTCGCTGTAAAACTGGGGTATAAGGAAGCAGCCGGCACCAAAATGGTGGACTACTATAGAGTCCTCGAGGTGCCAAAAAGTGCAACAACAGTTGAAATTAAGAAAGCGTAAGTATATATTTTTTCTAATTTTGATATAATAAATACGAATCTCGGTGCTGAAACCGATTAATTTATAGATTCCTCGATCTGGTGTACTATCTCTATTATCACTTTATATCTTATCTCGTTGACACTTTTAGTAATGGAACTATGTCGATTAGTTTCTCACATAATATTCTTGCAGAAAACAGAGAAATATAATGTCCTAAACTAAGCTTGTTCTGCTGAATGTCTTTGCTGTCGCTGAAGATGCTAAATAATAGTAAAACCAAAGACATATAAAAAATAGACAGATTTGTTTACTAAATATAAACACGCTAACATTGTTTTCCGTCTTCTTTCTCCTTTTATTAAATAGTACCTACGCAAGTCGTACTATTACTTACCGCTTCCGCAGCGCTGTTGCCGATGACACCTAAGAGTATGTCTGTATCTTGGAAAATCGGCAGCTTGTTTTTAATAACATGACAGAAAAAATACATTTATTAGAATATAGAGCATCTCAAAATATAAAATTTTCGCTTTAAAATATACCATGTAGATTATACTAACATATAAACATTTGTAATACAAAACTTGAATCAAAATGTAAACTGGGCCCTATAGGTCACTACTTCACCATTCCACATTGTTCACGAAATCAGCGGTACTACCTCTTGCCGCGCACGGCGACAACGTGGAAAAGGATCTGGCCGCCATGTTCATCCAAACAGAGTATTCATTCATGTTGGCTATTGCGTTTTTGCGGTATCGGTGTTTGTGGATTTAATTAAGTGTTATTTGGACGTTGGACGATTCTCTTTGAATTCTACATTAATGAATGGTTAGGCAGTGCTTAAAGTGTCGAAAAATAGACTACTTGAACCCAAATATTACATTCCATGACTAAGTAAATAAACTCCAAAGTTGTTTTTAGATGTTTTTGATAAACATATGGTCGGTTTTTTGTCAAAATTATTAGTTGCAAACGTTATGGAAAATTAATTAAAGTAGTTATTGATATATGTCATGCGGCAGATAAATACTTTAGATTTTTTCATGAAACAACAAATATTTTTAACAAAAATATAAAATATATATGCAATAAATATACTAATAATAAATACCACAAAGAAGTCGGTAAGTGGCATTTATGACTATTTTGTCGATCACTTTTTTGAAGAATCATGCATCGATGGCCACTGCTATGAATTATTGCGTCAAAACAAAGTGCGAAGGATGAACACCAAATTAATTTTGTTTCGTAATGAATGAAATTTGTTTTTTCCTTTGGTTGTTTATATAATTAGTATTATTCCCAAGTAGAACGGCATGGCGGCTAGCGACACCCTGTAATCACTCTGTAATCAATCCTCTAATCAATTATCAATTAGACATAAATTGGTTTTTTCTCGAACTGCTTAAGTGAATTAATTTTGTTAGTTATGTGCATATTTCAATATTAATAAATTATTCTTTTGTGTCTAGTCATATTCATTTTTGTAATGACTTATTATTTTCTGCTTGACAGCAGGCTTATTTCGAGGTTACCTTACTAAGCAGTTGCCCCCTAAAATCTTACGCCTATGGTGCGCCGCCGCAGCCGCGTCGTTGTGGTCGTACATGAATGAAATGTTTGACGGGCTTCGGCCGCCATCTTCATTGTTTTCGCTTATTTTCGCGTTAATATTCCTAATGTCATGTAAGCATTTGGTAATTTATAAATGACGTGTTTTGTCTATTATTTTACATGTCTTTTAGTAAAACGCAAGTTTATGTAATATATCTAGTTATATAGAGTGGTTCTTGGGAGCTAGTCTAAGCAACAATTTTTTTCTTTAAATTGGGTGGACTTAGAATAGAAAGGCTTGCGACTATTGAGATGGTTTCGATTTCGCCATATGCATATCGGATTTTTATATTGAATCGATAGTGCGCCCCAAAGTTAATTGCATTTTCAGTATCAACATCAACAACCAAAAATACATTTAAAAAATTATGTGCCTCACCTTTATAAGCACACAACTGAAGTAAAACGTCTAAAGGAGATATAAGGAATTGAGTTAATTTTTTGAAGCTTTTTTTTATCAACTTTTGTCACTTTTTTATTTTTTTCCTTATTTTTTCAATTTTTTTTACGCCAAAAACCGCATTTCTCTATTTTTTTTAAATTTTATTTCTTTATTTCTTTTTGTAATATCCTTATTATCTTTCCGAACATTTTTTTCTTTTTTTCTTATTTGGTTTTGTAATATATACTTTTATTAACTTTCCTAACAATCTTTTGTTTTTATTTTTTTATTATTTTTTTCCTTATTTCGTTCTATAATACTTTTATTAACTTTCCGAACATTTTTTTTTTCAATTTCATTTTTTTCAAAAATTTTTTGTTTTTTTTTTCATAAAGTATTTTTTTCTCTCCATTTTTGCCATCCCCGACCTCGTAGCTGAACTCCTCCGCTTTTTTTCGCCGAAAACCGTGTTTCTCTGACTTTGTTCATTATTTTTTTTTCCTATATCGTTTTATACCACTACTATTAACTTTCCGAACAATTTTTTCCGTTTTTTTAAATTTTTTCCCCATTTTTCGAACATTTTTGGGTATTTGGTGTAGGTGTAGTCGGTGTAGTAGTCGGGCATAATTCGAATATCGGAAGGTTGGTTGGAATTCGAGGACAGAAGAGGTATAGGCCGTAAAAGATTATAATTGCCATGAATAATAAACTAGAGAAGGTCGGTTACATCAGCCAGATTTTTCCACTGACAGCTGCTCTGCCGAGACGTGGCTCCGTTTGTTTAAAACGTAAATAGCCAAGTGACACATTGTGTATTAAATAGCCAAGTTACACACTGCGTAATAAAACCCTCAGTTTGGCAACTTCCTGTACAATATTATTATTTCTCCCAGACTTGCTTACATTTAAAAATAATTTAACTAGTTCGTACCTTATTTAATAAAAAATCAATAAAACACTACACTGAAAAATACTCTGCAAAGCAGGTACTATGGTATCTGCTTTAATCCTCAATTGATGGGATCAAACGAAAATATAATAAGTATCAAGTTTCTGAATGTTCAAAGCACCGAAACACAACTGCCAATGGTTTTAAAACATCCGAAAAATAGAAACACAACGAAAACATAGAAGCAATGTCGAAACGAAGGGCCTTTGTCGCGCAGCAACGTTACATCGACGCATGTGGGCGAGGAGACCGCGAGGCACGGGGCAATAGTAAGTGAACATAGGCTCTTATGGGAAGTAACCATCCTTCTCTAGTTTATTATTCTTGTATCATTGCTAAACATATCCGAAACTGGACCGGACTGCATGACTTTGAAGCACTGCGCAATGCTGCAACAAATAGAAATACCTAGAATATCTGCATAGTACCATAAAAATAAGACAAACTTTAAGTTTTGAAGTTGATATAAACATGGTTTTTTAACGGCTTTGCTTTTAAGATACAGTGTGCTAAAAGTTAACCTAAAACGTATAATTTTTTCTAAATTTGCAAGTTAGTATTTTATGTACAGGGTGGCTCGAATTCGTGTCTATGTATCGGGAACTCGAAAACCGTAAGAGATACAGTGTCGGTCAAATTAAGGCAAAATTGCGCATTTAAGTGCCTAACAATATGCCGTTTAGAAAGTTTTAAAATTCCGAGTATTTACGGAGATATCCGGAAAAACCCGAAATTTTGAAAAATCGTTTTATTTTTTTCCTGGGCTTATTTAAAAACGGATTTCAAATCTAATTGCACTTTTGCATTGCCACTTTTTCCGCTCTATCCAATGATGATATCCAGTTTGAAAACCGACGTTTCGTCTTCAAGGGATCATCATCAACTGTCTTTTTTTAAATACGAACTTTATTTTTTTTTATCGTTTTTCAGATGGTATTGGCGTTATTAATATGAGTATGTGTTTTTATTTTTTTTTTATTATTTTTTATTTTTTATTTTTTATTATTTTTATTTGATATATTTTGTTTTGGCGTGGTTTTAAATAATTTAAGGTAGGTACTTTTGAAGTTTTCATATTCTACAAAAATATTTTATTTGTGTTTTGCATTAAGTGGAAAATTGGAGCCCCTGTTAAAAATTAAAAATAGTAAAATTATTTTTTACGAGAATATGGTCATGAACTATTACTCAAACAAGTTGCTTAGTGCATTTTATTTATAAGCAAAATCTCAATAGGTGTTTTTCCATCAAAGTTCCTATAGTATCACGTAGTATGATTATAAATTGTTGATGTTCTCTATTAAATACATTTTTTAATTGATTTAAAGTTGGGAATATTTTATCTTTGTAGTAAGCAACTTGTTTGCTATATTCTCGTAAGAAATAATTTTACTATTTTTTATTATTAATACGCTCCAATTTTCCACTTAATACAAAAAACAAAATAAAATATTTTTATAGAATATAACAATTTCAAAAGTACCTACCTTAAATTATTTAAAATTACGCCAAAGCAAAATATATAATTAAAAAAATTATAATAAAAATTAAAAAAAATAAAAAAAAAATTAAAAAAAAAATAAAATCACATAGTCATATTAATAACGCCAATACCATCTGAAAAACGATTAAAAAAATTAAAGTTCGTATTTAAAAAAAAGAAAGTTGATGATGATCCCTTGAAGACGAAACGTCGGATTTCAAACTGGATACCATCATTAGATAGAGCGGAAAAAGTGGCAATGCAAAAGTGCAATTCAATTTGAAATCAGTTTTTAAATAAGACCAGGAAAAAAATAAATCGAATTTTCAAAATTTCGGTTTTTTCCGGATATCTCCGGAAATACTCAGAGTTTTAAAACTTTCTAAACGGCATATTGTTAGGCACCTAAATGCGCAATTTTGCCTTAATTTAACCGACACTGTATCTCGTACGGTTTTCGAGTTCCCCATACATAGACACGAATTCGAGCCACCCTGTACATACCTATACAGGTGATAAAGTGGAATTTTATTTCGTATTAAATTAAAATTAATTTCGATAAATCTCCCGATATCGTCTCTAGGTTTCTATTTACGTCATCCTACGTAAGCAGTTTCGACAATCGTTTCCTGTTTCTCACCAATATGCATTTTCTAATTAATTATTCGTAAAAAAAGAAACGATGCATATTATATGCATACAAGTATACGTTGTTTACAATCGCGTTACTTTTTGCTTCTTTGGCGTATTAAATCACCTCATTCATCAGAAGGCCATTTCCTGTACCTTATTTGAAAAAGAATGTACAATATTACTGAGTCATATTTTGAAGCATAGTGACCTTTATGCATATTTAAGAGTTTGTATTGTGAAGTCCATTGAAATGGTTGAAACCTTCTTATTCAAAAAATTCAAAACTATGGAAAATATGGTAGAAAATTGTTTCCTCTTTGCCACTTTTTAATAAAAAAAATCGTGTTCTAAAGGTGCATGTAGCCACTGAAAAATTTCGTATTATAATTATATGATTGATATAAAATCACTGATTTCAATTTCCGATTAGCTATCAATAATATATTTTCCGGTATTCGTCTTCTGCCGATTCAAAACATTAATATTGTTACGTTTTTCCCGTGGGTTCTTAACAGAATTACAACTTTGCTATTTTCAACTAATAGCCTCTATCTATTCAACACTTAATGATTAACTGAACTGAACTAACTCTCCGACTAATCGACTGACTGCCTAACATTCGCCTTAGGTCTGCTTATATATAATCTTAAATCTATCACGAATATTCGGGAAGTATTCCGAGGCCACTCTATATGATCTCGACGAGGCCATCGTGATAATTCCAGCGATCCCCAAACTTCGCGTCCGGCCGGGCGATGAGTCATACAGACAAAGAAGCGAGGGGCACGGCGGCTAGTTGTATAGGGTAGCACAAAAACGTTCGGATGGTTGTTAGGCTAGCCGTAACATTGCCTCCCTCTTAATTCTGATCGTCCCGATCAGCTACTTCATGTCCGCGATATACTTTCAACCTGTCGAGGTGGACAACTTTCAGTTTGCTTCTGGGGCTACGCTGAATTCTATACACAACGTCATTAATTCTTCTGATGGCCGTATAGGGTCCTTCCCATACTGATGTTAGCTTGGGAGATCTTCCTGTCTTCCTTTGCGGATTATATAACCAGACTTTATCGTTCATCCGAAATCCCCTAGAGTTAGCTTGCAGATTATATCGAGCCTTCATTCGGTCACCGGCGAGACGTTCAAACGGTAGTCCCACATCATTCTGTTTCATCTTCCCACTGGATCTTGTCTGGGGTCCTTGACTTGAGGCACAGGTTGAGCACTGCTGGCACCATGATTTCACATCCTGGCAGTAGTTGACCCAGTAAAATCTGTCGCGGATCTTGTCAATCATTCCGTTAACTCCGAGATGAGCACCAAACTTTCTATTATGTACTTCGTCCAGAACTTCCGACACCCTCTTCCTTGGTACCAGTAACTGCGTCTTCACTACTTTGCCATCGGCGCTTTCCCAGGCTCGTTTAAGGAGTCCATTCTCAACTACCAGGGAGTCCCACTGAGCCCACAGAGATTTAAAAGTAGATCCCTTAGTTGAAATATCTCTCCAGCTTGGTCTTCGTTGACGTTCTTCCTTAGCTTTTAGTAGCAGTGCTATTTCATTATCCTCAAGCTGATCCTTCTTCAGTTGCTCTGTGGTCCACTGCTGATCAACCTTAAACTTGATTCGCCTAATGGGAGTGATTCCTTCTCGTTGGTCAATTCTTTGGCGATGTTTATAATTATCCTCACATGACCTTCTGGATAAAGCATCTGTATTACTATGCCATCTTCCTTCCCTGTGCTTAGCCTTAAAGTTATATTGTTTCAACTCTTCCTGACTTGGTTTTGAACTGCTGTTGTCTCTGGATGGAGCTATAGGTCGTAGTTGTACTCGACAGTCTCTCTTAAAATGCCCAATGTTGCCACATATATAGCACTGATTTGAAACATTTCGGTTACGTGGCCTATCTTCTAGTGGCTCCCGGAATCTTTGTGTTTGACAGTCCCTTTTGAAATGCCCAGTCCTGCCGCATCTATAGCACTGATTTATAGCCTTTTGATTACATGGTCTAACTTCTGTTGGCTCCCGGAATATCCGTACTCGACAGTCCCTTCTGAAATGTCCAGTCTTTCCACATCTATAGCACTGATTTGATGTATTTCGGCTATGTGGCCTATCTTCTATTGGCTCCTGGAATCTTTGTACTCGACAGGCCCTTTTGAAGTGTCCAGTCTTGCCACATCTATAACACTGATTACGGTTGTATGGCCTAACTTCTAGTGACTCCCTGATTCTCCCCGTGGCCTGAAGAACTTCGGTTAATTTCTTCAAAATGCCGCCCATTTCAGTTAGTTCACAACTGTTCGCCAAATTTTCTTCCTTGATGGATACGTCCCTGATTGCTGGCTTAGAAATGTTACAGGCTGCCTCGATTTCCAGAGCTCTACCCAAAACTTCACGGCTGTTATCAAACTTGGCTAGATGTAACATCTTCTGAGTTTCTGGATCTCTGACACCGTCCACAAAATATTCAGCAACAAGTTCCTCTTGAAATTCTTCCGTTGCTCCCGGATAGGCCAACTGAATGAGACGTCTGACGTCTGCCTCAAACTCTTGCAGGTTTTCACCAGGCTTCTGATGTCGGGACTTAACTTGTGCCTGATACAGTTGTCTTCTATATTGGTCTCCAAATCGTCTCTCTAGGGCAGCTGCAAGTATGTCATATTTCCCCTGCTGGCTGATGGGAATAGTCTGTAATAGTTCCAGGGCAGATCCACGAAGTGAAACCACAAGTGATGTAGCCATTTCTTCGTTATTCCAACTGTTGGCAACAGCAGCGGCTTCAAATTGCCTTCTGTACATTGTCCACGATGTTTGACCGTCATACGTTGGAGGTTTGATGTTATGCCCTGTGGCGAATACCCTCTCGGTGGGTCCTTGATTTTTTAGTCTGCTAAATTCTGCTTGTAGATTCCTCATTTCTTGCTGTACGTCTCCTACTTCTTTTTGTACATTTCCAACTTCTTTTTGAATATTGTTTACTTCTTTTTCAAATTTCTCATTTTGCCCGTCCAATATTTTCTGTAATTTTCCTTGCTCGCCTACAATTACATCCAGCATCCATTTCTGCAGCTGTTCCTGTTCTGCTTGCCTTCTACCTTCAGCCTCTTCCCGTTCCGCTTGCCTTTTATCTTCTTGATCTTGTAAAATTTTCTGAAGCCGGTCCTGTTCTGCTTGCCTTCTACGTTCATCCTGTTCTCGTTCCGCTTGTCTTTTATCTTCTTGATCTTGCAAAATTTTCTGAAGCCGGTCGTCCTGTTCTTTTTGCCTTTTATCTTCCTGGTCTTTTAAAATTTTCTGAAGCCGGTCCTGTTCTGCTTGTCTTTTGTCTTCTTGGTCTTGCAAAATTTTCTGAAGCCGGTCCTGTTCTGCTTGTCTTTTGTCTTCTTGGTCTTGCAAAATTTTCTGAAGCCGGTCCTGTTCTGCTTGCCTTTTACGTTCATCCTCTTCCCGATCCGCTTGCTTTTTATCTTCTTGATCTTGAAAAATTTTCTCCAGGCCGGTCCTGTTCTATTTGTCTCTCAGCATTTAGATTTTCCATGAAATCGGCCAACATTTTATTAATTTGCTCCATTTCTGCCGTTTTTTTCCTTGTATTGACCATAGAATGTTACAAACTTTAACCAGAATCCACCAATCAAACGGTCTCGTTGACGTACTTGTACCTCTTCTTTCCTCGAAAAATACTTCGCAAGTCCGGTCCATTCACAATCCGACTTCTGACACCAAATGTTACGTTTTTCCCGTGGGTTCTTAACAGAATTACAACTTTGCTATTTTCAACTAATACTCTCTTTATTCACTACCACTGTATGCAATTTAACTCACTAAACTAGTCTTATAACTTTACCACTAATATCTATTCAACACTTAATGATTAACTGAACTGAACTAACTCTCCGACTAATCGACTGACTGCCTAACATTCGCCTTAGGTCTTCTTATATATAATCTTAAATCTATCTCGAATATTCGGGAAGTATTCCGAGGCCACTCTATATGATCTCGACGAGGCCATCGAGATAATTCCAGCGATCCCGAAACTTCGCGTCCGGCCGGGCAATGAGTCATACAGACAAAGAAGCGAGGGGCACGGCGGCTAGTTGTATAGGGTAGCACAAAAACGTTCGGATGGTTGTTAGGCTAGCCGTAACAATATAAAAAGATAAGTTGTTTATGTCAGTACCAATTTTCAGGGAACAAAAATTTGCAATTAATAGTTTGGGTTAGTATGTTAACAAACTTTGGGTTACAGAAAAAATTTTGTTGCTTATTGATACATATGAAAAATTATATGAAAAGCAATAATCTTATTTAGGCTTAGATTTGTTATGCTGTATATAAATTAAGGTACATTTATAATTTTTCAAATATTTCAATATATTCATTTCTTTTGTTTCGATTTCTTTAAAAGTTAATATGAAAAAAAAACAATACACGTATACAGCAATAAATTTATTTCAGCCTTGGTTATACTGTGTATAAAATTCAGCATTTTTCATATAATTCAAAAATATAATGTGGCATTAAAAAAAATAGATATTAATTTGTTTAATTTGATACGTCCAACGTATAACACGGAAAATCCTCTAACTTTTGTAATATAATAATATAACAACATGTCCTCTAATATTCAGGTTATGCTGTATATAAAGGACTTTTTAGAAATTTGCAAAATTGAATTTTGATATATTTGGAAGGTTATAATATGGAAAAACAAACCTCCAACTACACTGACTCCATTTAGGCTTAAACTATTATGTTGTATAAAAAATACAGCAGTTTCTATATTATTTTCAATATATTTAGAATTTTCCATATTTATACCTAATTCAAAAATTATTGAATTATAGGATGTTCGATTAAAAATGATTAGTTTCAATATCTTGGTTATTTTGATGCATTTAAAATGTAATATGGAAAAACAAACCTGTGACTGCGATAATTTCATTTAAGCTTGGGCTATGCTGTATATAAAATACAGCACTTTTCATATTATTTTTAATATAATGAGAGTTTTCCATATTTATACCTAGTTCGAAAATTAAATGACGTTCCATTACAAAATTGATTAATTTCAATGTTTTGCCAAATTCTGATGTTCTTTTGTTTATTTTGGCGCGTTCAAAGATAATATGAAAACCTCTACATTTTTGTATAATAATACAATAATCTCTAACTGCAGTAAACTGCATATAAAGTTCATTTCAAATGCTTGAAATATTTCAAATATAAATAATTTACAGGATGTTTCATTAAGAAAATTCAAATCGTTGAGTACCTAATCGACCTCTCGCCTCTCTGATGTTCATTATTTTTGTTTTAATCCATTTAAAAAAAAACATAATATGCTGTATATAAAATACATTTAGAATTTTTCAAATAATTCAAAAATGTGTTAATATCTAGGTTGTTTCATTAAAGAAAATTGGAATTCGTTGTGTTTTCAACTTTCACCTCTCTGATTTTATTCTTATTTTGTTTTTATGCATTTAAAATGTAATATATATGCTGTATATAAATTACATTTTGAATTTTTCAAATAATTTGTAATATGTTAATATATTAGTTGTTTCATTAAAGAAAATTGGAATTCGTTGTGTTATCAACACTCACCTCTCTGATTTTATTTTTTTTTTGTTTTGATGCATTCAAAATATAATATGCTGTATATAAAGTACATTTAGAATTTTTCAAATAATTTAAAAATTGTTAATATACTGAGCGTTTCATTAAAGAAAATTGAAATTCGTTGGGTTTTCAACTCCAACCTCTGTGTTAATTTTTTTTGATGTATTTAAAGTATACTATGCTGTATATAAAGTAAATTTAGAATTTTTCAACTAATTAAAAAATTGCTAATATACTGGGTACTTCATTAAAGTAAAAAAGTAAATTGTATGTAATTCGTTGGGTTTTCAACTCTTACCCGTTGATTTTATTTTCTTTCTTCTGATACATTTAAAATATAATATGCTGTATATAAAGTACATTTAAAATTTTTCAAATAATTTAAAAAATGTATTAATAAATTGGGTGTTTCATAAAGGTAATTGAAATTCGTTGGGTTTTCAACTCACCTCTCTGATTTTTTTTGTTTTGATGCATTTAAAATATAATATGCTGTATATAAAGTACATTAGAGTCTTTCAAATAATTCAAATTTTTTTTAATATACTAGGAGTTTTATTAAAGAATATTTAAATGCGTTGAGTTTTTGACCCTTCACATCTCTGATTTTCATTTTTATGCATTTAAAACATAATATGCTGTACCTATATATAGTAGTTTATGCTGTATTAAGAAATAAGATATATACAGGGTATTTCAGTAAAAATTCGTTGAGCTTTGATGCATTAATAAGATAATATAGAAAAAATCTACAACTTTTGTA
>JAEQML010078564.1:0-12379 GCA_016904865.1 Pissodes strobi | reverse complement strand
CGCATAAAGTAATGATATTCATAAAATCAAGTGGATTATTATCTCTACTGAGTATGCCTCTCTACGAACTATTTACTGATGTCTGGAAGAAATCATAAAAGTAAGTGGACTTCGTTATATACAAGAGTAATGAAAAGTTGGGTGATGATATGCTTAGATTACACATATTTCTTAAAACAGTCGTAGAATACAGCTTTCTATCTGCTTTTTATCAGCTTAATATTGCTATTGCTAGACTGTCATAAATAGGAAAAGTAAATTAGAGTAAGAAAATACTAATGTAGTATAATTTCACTTCACGCATGGTCCACTGTGGCATGGCCCTCCGCTCACTATGGGAGCGCAACCAACAAAGAATAATCATAATTAACCCAAGGCATGCCCAAAATGAAGAAAAAACTTTTTGAAGTTACTATTAGACGCTGCTCGCTAAACTAACTCATACACAATAGTCAATAAAGAATAGATAAATCATTCTTCCATTGTTTTCACTCGTGAAAGTTGTCGAGAAAAATCGGCATGATCCTTTTTAATATCTTTGTTCCTTACGTCCTGGGCTTGAGTCCCTACCTTTAAAATGCAAATTAATTTTGTGTGGCGACCTTGATGTTGACTTTTTCCAGTGTGTGTGCTGCTCAAGAGTCTCATCGGTTCATTTCCAACTATTTGTTATAATCATGCATTTTAACTCCCCAACTAGAATAACTAAAACTGGTTCTAGTACTATAGACTATGTTGTCTTTAGTTGACTCTCGTCAACTAAAGACTTACGCACATCTGCAAAGAACATGCGTTCATTATCTCACCTAAAAACACATCGTCTTCTTCCATGATTACGTGAAACTTTACAGAAAAGTATCATAAGACTATAAAAACTGCCATGGACATTTATTATAATGAGAGGCTGGCTAAATCCGACAACGTTAGTAAAGAATCATTATCTATTGTGAATGACTTAAGGAATAAGACTTATTCGTCTAGCCCAATCTCTAATTCACCTGAGAACCTAAACAATTACTTTGTAAATGTGGCTAAATATTTAATGAACACCATAACTCCTTCTCATGCATTTACTGAGCTTCGCAGTACAATTAAAAACATTAAAACAAATACTCATCTAGGACTGATGGTCTTACTTTGAAAATGTTCTCAAACCTGCCGGAATGCACATAAACCATCTTACTACTTTAATTAACAAGTAATTTCAAAACGGGATTTTTCCAAACTGTCTTAAGACGGTAATAATTATTCCTTTGCATAAAGGAGGAGATAAAGACCAAGCTTCGAACTATCGCCCAGTTGCACTCCACATTATCAAAGATCATTGAAAGATTGGTTAAAAAAGGCTTCTATCTTTTCTCTCTAAATATAAAATACTTACTACCCATCGATTTGGATTTTTAAGTAACAAATGCGCAAATGACGCTATGTTTTCCCTCTTTAATTATATAAACTACAACCTTGCTATTGCAAGCCAATAGATTTTGGAGTACCCCAGGGTTAATTACTAGACCCTATTTTGTTCCTGCTGTTTATCAACAACATTGCTTGTCTGGACATTAGCGGTAAAGTCTGTCTCTTTGCGGACGATACTAGTTTCACTTGAAGCAACCCGGATATTACGGCGCTTCACAAAACTGTATCTAGTGACTTAATCACCATGTCGCAATTCTAATCTCCTATGCCTCAACGTTTCGAAAACTAAAGTTTTGTCATATAAAAGTACGTTGCAATCTTTTGTACTTATTAACACCACTATTGACGTCGTTGAATCTGTGAAATTCTTGGGGCTTATTGTGAACAACAATTTGAAGTGGGATTTGCACATCAATGCCTTATCAAAAAAATTAAGCTCTGCCTGTTTTGCGCTAAGAACGGTTCGCAGGGAGCTTAACTTGTCAATTGCTAGAACAGTCTATTATGCCCTTTTTGAGTCGCATCTCCGATACGCCCTTCCATTCTGGTGTACGTGTTGTGTTACTCAATTTGGGCGTATTTTCAAACTGCAGAAGAGAGCTGTTCGAGACTCACTGAGACTAAACAGTAGAACTCAGTGCCAGGATTTCTTTAAAGGATTAACTCTTCCTTCCTTATTCATATTTGAATCCGTTCGCTTAATCAGCAAAGCACGTATCTGCTCTTTCAGAAAGGCCATCTCACTACTATCCACTTTGGAATACGGAGCATGATTTTTATCTGCCAACCGCATGTAAGAGTTTTTTTTTATGGCAGTGGCACACACACTAAAGGGAGATCCTATGGCGCTCGACGAGCGGTGTGTGTGCGAAGATGTTGATTGTCACGGCTCTTGCATATTTGTAAGTTGTAATTAGTGGGAAACAGATGTCCTGGAAGTGAGTTCCACAGTGATGCAGTGCGCCAGACAAAGGAGTTCTGGTAAAGCGATGTTCTAGGTGTTTCCAGTTGTACGACGAACTGGTGCGCTCTTGCCGTCTGTCGTGACTGTCTGACAGGAGCTGCCAGGGGCGGGATGAGGCGGACCAAATCCTGGGAACATCTGCCGTGAAAGTATCTGTAAAACAGAGATATCTCGGCTACATGTCTGCGGTGATCCAGACTATCCAGATTCCGGGTCAACTCCGGGTCGCCGACGAGACGCACAGCTCTCTTCTGAATGGAATCCAGCAGCTTTAGGGTGTGCTTTGGTGCGGCACCCCAGATATGTGAGCAATATTCTATGCACGGTCTTATTTGCGCTTTGTAGAGCAAGAGCAACTGCTGCGGTGTATAGAGTTTTTTGTTGCGAAATAGCGCACCAAGCTTCTGGGAGGCTGATTTTGCGATGTTAGCAACGTGGTCATGCCAGGACATATTGCTGTTGACCGAGATACCCAGCAGTCCGATTGACGAGGATGAAGGAATGGTCGACCCTGCCATAATGATGTCAGGGCCCGCTGTATTGGCCTTCTTGGTAAACGTGGCTGTTTGGGTCTTTGCTGCATTGAGCTGGACCAAATTTCGGTCGCCCCAAGTTTGAACTTTCTCCAGGTCTTGATTAATTGCTATAATCTGCTCCTGTCTGCGGTGATGAGTCTCAGTCGTTGGTAAGGGTTTTTCTGATCTAAAGTGGGAGACAAGGGTACTGTCATCTGCAAAACTGTAAACAGGATTGTTTGTTTCGGTCAGCAGGTCATTAATATAGATGAGGAACAGAGTTGGTGAAAGTATTGCGCCCTGAGGCACGCCCGCGTTGATGGTGAATGTGTCCGAGATGTGTCCATCGACTGCAACGTGCAGAGATCGGCTCTTAAGGAAACTGGCAAGCCAGCTGCAGAGTTAGTTTAAAGCTCTATACTGTACAGTGCACAATTATCTGTCATTTGAAATGAAGTCAATAACATCTTTTCCCGGATTTCGCAGAGCCTTGAGATCATACTTACTGGAGAGAGCCATACGCAGTAAACTCCTTCTTTATTAATACTTAAATTTGAGCATCTTACACCGCTTTAAAATACATGTATAATGTTTAGTATTTGATGTTTAAATGGTTAAATATTTTGATATTTAATATTTTATATAATATTTTGACCACGTACAATTTGCGCAATTGTATATTATGTTTTGTATGTTTCGTACTCTAGCTCTAGCTTTGTCTACAAATTGTGAAATTTTTTGACAATAAAGAATCTTATTCCTCGATTAATTGTCCAATAGATAATAAAGGATTTTCTATAAGTTGTTTTCCATGTACTAACATTTTATTTACAGAAGTGGGCATGTAATTACATAGATATAAATTATAAAAAGCTTGTTCCATATTCTTTATATGAAAACCCAACATTAACAAATTCTGGTGAACCAAGATGGAATGAGATATTTCAGGACTGGAGGTGCTAGATGCTATATAACTAGAAATACGGTTTTGCTGAATCATTGACTTTGGAGTACAGTCGGATAAAAAAGCATTCGTGTTTGATGCAGCTGAGTAGTAACTGTGGTTTGTAACAGAATATTTCGGCTTGGAAACCAGATCATTATTCGTACTAAACTGGTTAGTAGTATTTTTGTTGACATGATCTATTTCAGCTCGGAATACATGATTGCCTATATTTGATATGGCAGGCAATAACATATTATTATCTTCTTTCTTATATTCTTGTTCTCCTATTGCAGGATTTTATTTCATTATTTCACCAATTTGTTGCGGCATACTTCGAGTTTGGTACACATTTTTTCCTATTGTTAATTCACTTAATCGCTTAGTAAGTTCTTGAACAAAAGTATCACTCTGTTTAGAACAGGCAGAGTGTTCGACGTTTTGTGAGACTCATATTTCCACTTCACGATCATAAATATCTGAGCCATTTTCATCTTTTTGGGAATTTTCAAATAAGTGTGGTTCGAATGCTTCTTAGGAATTGTCTTCAAATTGTTGTTCCAATTGTTGCAAATTGGTGTAAGTTCAAAAATTTTTAAAAATCAACAAAGATTCTTTTGAATAAACTTCAGATGGGAAGTATTTACCTGTGTGTCATAATTTAATGACAAACCAAACGCACATTTTTTAAATGAAACAGAAAATCTATCATTTACGTAGTTAAAATGCTCAGTGAGATAAAGTAATTTTACGTGGTTTCTGTTCTCCAAAAGCGGCAACATGAAAGACGTTTGACTTTCGAATTTTCACGGGGTTCCCTGACCACGCTTGTTTAGGGCATTTCTGCCACATTTACGTATTTCCTTCGCCTCGGCAGCTAAAAAAGAAAATTTGTTTCACATTTCTGGCGACTAGCAACTCTTTTCGATTAATCTGTTTTAGTTACCGCATGGGCTTTAGTTCGGTTAGAGATATCGTAAAACAAGTGTGCGAAGTTATTGGGGAGATTTCATCACCGATTCTAATTCTTAGAGCAACGAAAGAGCTTTGGACAAACGTAGCTCCAAAATTTAAAGAACTATGGAAATTTCCAAATTATATCGGAACCATAGATGGCAAATATGTAAATATACAATGCCCTATTAACAGCGGGTTCAATTTTAAAGACTGTAATTTGGCGATTCTCATGGCTACTGTGGATGCCTCCGTAACACCATATGGAAAACGCAGTTTAGTCGGTAATGAACCTAATAAGATATTAAATTATCGACCCTCTAAGGCTAGAAGAGTTCTGGAGATTGCATTTGGAATATTAGTTTCACGTTGAGAGTTTTTAAAAATAATATGGAAGTACAATCAACCATGGCTGATAAAATAGTGTTGCAGCGTGCTGCCAACATATTATGATGTTGTGCACTAAAAATGAGTTCCAACCTGATATATACCTTCGAGCACAATGTAATTCGACTAATCAGACTCGAGAAGATTTTAAAGAATAATTCAATTCTGAAGAAGGGGGCGCACTGTGGCCGATTGATGACGTGCGTAGAGGACGAATTCATCCTAAGAAGAAATAATATTCTAGTAATTTACCTTCAACCTTTACATTACCGTGAAGCGTGTGTCATCGAGGTCCATAAAGAACACATGTAAAATTGAAGATCACATTTTTAGCACGGGACGCACTAGTTCGTAACGTGACATCTTCTATCAAAAGTGCTTCTCAGCCTTACTATCTCCCAGTTAGGATATTAATTGCATTGAAGCCCGAGGTTCAGAATATTAACTGCTCTATTCTAACAATGAAGAAGACAGCACATTTTATATCAATTCTAAATTTGGTTTCTTGAATTTGTTAGAAATGGTATTAAGAAATATAATGCCAGAATATTCTGATATGAATTATTGAACTTAAATAATTTCACTCTGAATATTCAACCACAATACATACGTATATAAAACTCACCTGAACAGCTGGCATATTCGTGAATATATTATGACTACCTCGGTTTTTTCTAAAGCAAAGATGACAGAAAGGAAAAAAGAAAAATGAGGTTCATATTTCCAAGAACGACTTACTCACACCCTGGCAAGTGACTTGGCACAAAAATAAAGTAAATGTAAATATGACGCCAAGTGTTTCCGGTAAGTGGCTCCTCGGGAAAATATTCCCCTTGTCATTTGAACTTTGCGAATGTCCTAGTTTTATTACGGCGCTAGAAGCATTTTTATGATAATCTTTGCCAGTTGGTAGTAGCCCAAGGCCGAAAAGTGGTTTACTAAAATTTTATCATGCAAGTTAGCTTAACGATTTACGCGTCAAGGGACAGTTTTTGTTTCTATGCCTGAGTGACTGTAAATATTAACGACTGATTGCTGCCTGATACACTAGTTTCGATTTTCATTGGCAGCTTGGAGAAAATAATTACTGCAACTGCAACATTACGTATTTGTCACGCCTGTCAATCGAAAATGTTTGAAGTTATGTTGTTTACAAAACTTGTCGCAACACAATGGTGCTCTTAATTTGGGTAAAATAGCAAATATTTCTGTAGATTGTTCCAACTTCATCCTAAGTTACAGCTAAGCGTATATAATCTCGTAAAATATGATTTGGCTCAGGACTTCGTATTACCTCTCTCAACTTTATGTCTGGAGTAATATTCCCTACCGATAACGAATATGGGAACTATAGTGTTATTCACCTAAGTTTGCAAACTACTTGTTTCTTCTGTACCAGTTGTAAATATACAATTTTAGAAAGCACCTATATTAAGCTGCTTACAAATAAGCCTTTATATGAAATGGGACTTTGTTAATAAAAGAGCGTTATTGGAATATGTAGAGGTCAATAAAAATAGTTCTGAGACTCTTGCCGTGTAAAATATATTAAAGACAAAACAAATCAAATAGTACAAACCCTTGGGTATTTATAAAAAAAACCTTCTAACTATCTGAAAGTTGTGATACTCGCTTACATAATTTTCAAAAGTTCGATTCACCTTTTCTTTGTGTTGTGATACTCGCTTACATAATTTTCAAAAGTACGATTCACCCTTTCTTTGTTTTGTGATACTCACTTACATAATTTTCAAAAGTACGATTTACCTTTCCTTTGTGGTATTTATCTGACCTAATTACGTATGGAGTTCGGGGTTCCACTCGTATAATGATAAAGTTAACATCAGAAAGGGTATGCGTTTATAGATCTAACTGTGCAACTTATCTAAACGTATTGGAACATCAAAAATTCGAATGTCGAATGAAAAATATTTATATGTATATCTATTCGCGAAACGCCCCGAGCAAGGTGGACGATTTCTGCATGAAAAGCAGTACACGGTTATAGATCTGAATTCTGAATGAATTTAGCTAAAACGTGATCGGAATGTGTCGGAAATAGGGTAAACGTACAAGGGCGTTAGCGATGTAAGTGGCCGTGGATTTGCTTTTGAAAGCAGCAAATTGCATTGCGAGTCGATGGAGAAGGGTAAAGTAGGGCCATCACAAAGGAAGTGGAAAAAAGGGTGTATACCTATAGCGGAAAATTGCTAAAAGGGTAAATATTAAATTATTTAGTAATTCGTAGAACTACTCAATATGTATGGTTTAGATAGATTTATAGCATTAATAAATCAAACAGGAAATATTTGGAACAAAGGGCATTAATTATGAGTTCATACCCTTTACATACTAATTGTCAAATGAAACTTAACGAAATGTTGCGAAACTATAGATTATACACATAAACTAACAGTATTCTTAAAATGCATTGCAGAAGCTTCATTGCAAATATTATGAGAAGCCTGTAAACATGTTCAAAACGATTCGTTCCAAGTTCTGAAAAATATGTACAACTATTATAACAAAGAAAATCTATTATATTACTCCTGTTATACCCATTCAAGCACGTGAAGTGACAGTTATACTGTTTATCTACTTTCATTTAGTAATATGAATTTTACGGTTCCATAAATCGTTTTGTAAGGGCACCTATTACAGGACTAGTGCTGTAATGAGAAAAAAACTGGTTTTATTAACATTTTGCTGTTAAATAATACCACACTTTTTAGAAGAATGGTTTATTTATTATTAACAATTATAAAATTAATTATCAATTATTAACTAAAATTAATTATTATTAAATTATAACACATAAGGTTTATTATAAACATTAATAATATACTTTTTACAGTTAGAAATTTGTATACCAGAAGTGGATGTGAGGGAGCCCTTTACGTTCTAATTTCCAATCATTAAATCCGTGTCTGACCCTATGATCTTCTTTGCTATTTGTTTCTAAAGAATTCTCAACGTAGCCTTCTGCCGTAGAAGAGGATTTCCTGCCCCCATGACGCTTTAATATCTGCATATCTGCACCACCATCAACTAGAATGGTGGCTGAGGACCTCTAAAACAATGTCCAGTGTATCCTTCGGGATTCTTCAATCCAGGTTTTGTTGCAATCTTTTTTGGTATACTTCCAAAACTATTAATTCCGACAGGCTGGGAGGTACATTTTCCCTTTCCGTAGAATACAAAAAAACGCCTGTGAGTTACATCAAGAGGACGAAGTTTAGCATATTTTGACCAATGATTCAACATTAACTTAGTTACTTCTTCGCGCCGACAAGCTCCGAAAATGCCGATTATCATTCCTTCACAAGTAAATATGTTTCATCATCTGCAGTACTAAGAAACTTACATACGTCTTTCTTTATAAAAACTCTGGACTTTTTGACTTTGTAACCCCCTGAACTTATTTTCAAAAATGCAGTGATATATCACTGTAATCAGCTTGGTTCTCATAAGTTGAGGAGAATTAAGAACATTACGAAAGCTTCGATAAAACTATATTGGTTATAAATTAATATTCGTATATGCTGGCCAAAATGCACAGTATGCAATCTTATATTAATTAAACAATAACCTGATTACCTAATGTAATAATAATCGTCAAAAAGCTGTGCTGGGTAATTGCAATATATTGTGTATTGCTTTACAAATTAAACATAGTTTACAGGATATGAAGTCAATACCCTTGTGACCTTATATGCCCAGTACATCACTTTAGCGTCACACGAATTAAAATGTCAGAGATATACTAATCGTTAGTGCACACAATTATTTGACAATATATGAAATAAAAATTGGGGATCATGCATTTGTTTTTTAAATATTTGTGTTAAATGTTTATGTTAGTCTCCGTCGCGCCGCGCCGCGGCAGATTTTGTTGTTCGCGCAGGAATTTGTCATAGCCTCTACCAACACGAATTTTGAGTCTTCACGCATGCGTACATGCCAATCCAGATATTTTTCAGTGGTTTTTCTTGATTTTGGGCATTGCCTTGGGTTAGTTTTGTTTGGTTGCGCCCTCGAATCGAGCAAAGGGCCATGCGTGAAGTGAAATATTAGTCCAATGGTCGAAAATTTGCTGTAGGTAGACGCTTGTCTAAAACCAAACGAAGCGAAGTGAAAACGTAAGCAAGCACGATTTTTTGCGTTATTGCCAACATGTCAACAGTAATATACCGATAGCGGAGATGTTTTATCGAAAAGAACGTTGATTTGCGCGCTTGTTTCCTTACTTTGGTTAATTTAGGGTTAGTCTGGGTTAGTTTAGGTTTGTTTGCGTTGGTTTTGGTTAGTTTGGGTTAGTCTGAGTTGGTTGTGGTTACTTTGGGTTAGTATTGGTTAGTCTGGGCTAATTTTGCTTAGTTTGACATAGTGAAGAGACAAGCGCGCGTATTTCCTTACTTTACTTAATTTATGGCTAGTCTGGGTTAGTTTTGGTTTGTTTGGGTTGGCTTTGGTTAGTTTGGGTTGGTTTTGGTTATTTTGGGTTAGGGTTGGTTAGTTTGGATTAGTTTTGGTCAGTGGCGGATTTGCAGTCTCGGCCGCTCTAGGCCCCAAGCTATCAGCCGCCCCTTACTTTATTGACCTAGGTACGTAATATACTATTTTGACACGATTAGGGCCGCCCCTAAATCTGGCCGACCTAGGCCCGGGCCTACCGGGCCTTAGGGTAAATCCGCCACTGGTTTTGGTTAGTCTAGGATGGTTTTGTTTAGTTTGAGATAGTGAAGAGAGAGTTTGCACTCTTATTTCCTTACTTTGGTTAATTTAGGGTTAGTGTGGGTTAGTTTTGATTTGTTTTCATTGGCTTTGGTTATTTTAGGTTAGTCTGGATTGGTTTTGGTTACTTTGGGTTAGTATTGGTTACTCTGGGTTAGTTTTGCTTAGTTTGAGATACTGAAGAGCTCTTATTTCTTTGCTTCGTTTAATTTAGGGTTAGTGTGGGTTAGTTTTGGTTTGTTTGGGTTGGCTTTGGTTAGTTTGGGTTTGTCTGGGTTGGTTCTGGTTACTTTGGATTAGTGAGCGAGCGAAGAACGAAATATTTCAACAACACTGAGCTGCTTCCAAATGCGCAGGTACGAAGGTCGAAAATTTGGTATAGGTAGATGTGAGTGTTCCGAAAGTTTCATATTTTTTAGGTTAGAAATGGTACTATTTTTTAATAAAAAAGATCCTCCGTCCGCACTTTTTACAAGGAATCACTCTCTCTAACATAGAAAATGTCCTTATTTTTATCAAAAACGTCTTAATTTGTGTAAAATCGATTTTTTGTGTTCTTTAATCCTTATATTTAAGTTTCGACCAGTTTGTCCTACGAATACAGCTTCACAGTTCAACCAATTTATTTTGAAAACACCAGATTTATATTGGTTGTCAGTTTTGTCTTTATTGTTTATTAGACTAATAAACAATAAAGACAAAATTGACAAGCAATCTAAATCTGGTGTTTACCAAAGTAAATTGTGTGAACTGTGAAGCTGTATACGTAGGACAAACTGGTCGAAACTTAAATATTAGAGTTAAAGAACCCAAAAATCGATTTTACATAATATTAAAAACTCTGTCTTAGCAAAACATTGTATAGAAAATAACCATTTTATAGATACGAATAATGTCAAACTTTTACACACGGAAACAGAAAGCAAACCTTTTGAAGTACCTTGAAATCCAAAAGTCATAAAAACAGACGTTTTAAATACGAACGAACAACTGACCTGCTCTTTATACACCTGTATAATTGACAGTGCAATAAAAACAAAAGCCGTCAGGCGGTTTAGTAGGGTATATAAGCTGTATACGTAGGACAAACTGGTCGAAATTTAAATATTAGCATTAAAGAACACAAAAATCGATTTTACCTCTGGCTTAGCAAAACATTGTAAGAAAATAACCATAATAAACAATAAAGAAAAAATTAAAGAGCAATCTAAATCTGGTGTTTACAAAGTAAATTTTGTGAACTGTGAAGCTGTGTCCGTAGGACAAACTGACCGAAACTTGAATATTAGGATTAAAGAACACAAAGATCGATTTTACATACTATTAAAAACTCTGGCTTAGCAAAACATTGTATAGAAAATAACCATTTTATAGATACGAATAGTATTAAACTTTTACACACGAAAACAAAAAGCAAAAGGCTGAACCTTTTGGAGTACCCAGAAATCCAGAAGTCACAAAAAACTGACCTGCTCTTTAAACACCTGCATAATTGACAGTGCAATAAAAACAAAATACCATCAGGCGGTTTAGTAGGGTATAACAATTTTAGATTTTAGTATACAACTACTCTTGATAAAGGCCTGATCAAGTTGAAACATATGTAGAGAAAAATATCTCATTAAATTATTTTGAAACATCTAAAAGCAGTGTACTAATTATCCCTAGTTTTATTATTCAACGATGTTTCACAAAGATCCTACCGCGGAAACTAATCATTGTATTTACATTTTTAGTTGTTATTCTATAATTATTTTCAAAAGCATGCTCACACTTGATTTTTCTGTTCTACCGTACTGTAAATGAGATATGTGTTCGTTGAAGCTCGTTTGTATGGGCCTTCTTTTTTGCCCAACGGATTTTTTACTACATCCAATTTCATATATTCCACTTTTTTCAATGCGTCAATTTTGTCCTTTGGGCCACCCAATAATTTATTAACATTAAACCGAGTTTACGATGGTTATCAGAATTTTTAAAGCCAAAATTAACTGTGCTATTTAAGCCAAAAAACTCCTGAAAGTCAAAAGAGAAAAAAGTCGAAAATAAAAAACCATCGCGCAACTGAAAAATCATAAAAAAAGACAAACTCCAAAATTGAACAAAAAATAGATACAACAGGGAAATCTGCACAGGAGGATGACATGGAGACAATTTAGAACGAAATAAAGACAAAAATAACCAAAATTCCAGAACAACATATTGCAATCACAGTAAGCGGCAAGAAACAAGAATCGATGACACATGAAATTTTGATCCTCATTACAGAAGGCCGACAATATAAGACACACTGAAGAAATTACAAACACATTAATAGAAACATTAGAAAAAATTTAAAGATACACAAGAAGAGTCGACAGAGTGAGTAGAGAAAAACAACTTTAAGAAAAATATAACATTTTTAACATGCATAAAAAATTAAGAAAGTGACAGGTCGATCTAGAAAGCCTAAAGCAACAATCTTAT
>JAEQML010078563.1:0-12379 GCA_016904865.1 Pissodes strobi | reverse complement strand
AATAAACTCATTGACAAACTGATAAAGTAACAATAGTAGATCAGATGTGACTCACGCATTACGCTATTCCTTGAATTACGTCGTCTAGTTTCCATGTATTGCCAAGGCAGCAAAAATCGGCGCTGACTGTACGAAAACTTCAACTTCTTTTCTCCCAAGATATCTCTGAAGAACCTTTCGTCTGTATGGTCGGTCGCTGTGACTCACTACTACATCGCTAGAACGCTCAACCACTAGGTTTCTTTGGTTGCACAAATCTGTTGCTCACTACCAGATATTCGCCGTGTCTATTCGATCCTTTTGAACGTAGATGATATAAGGTACTAAACGCACATGTTCTAGAGTTCTCCTTCAAATTCCGTTTTCGATCCATAGGTTCCATGGTTATCTTGTAACTGATTCAAATCGATGGATTTAGTTGATACTTGATGGAAATTCATTACAAACTTTGAACGGAAAACAACGAAGTTTTAAAATATCCACAATTTATTTTTATTAACCGTGACACGTGTTTCGGCACACGGTGCCTGTTTAGTCTTTTCCAATCTTGCACACACATAAAGGTGTGTGTGTGTTTGATATCAATCAACGATATTTTAATGCAAGCAAGATTTTCCCATCTTGTCTTCATAGCCTAACGAATTTCTTAAGCTATGGATCTTTGTCAGCGTATCCGCAATATTAAAAAAATCATAGTAACCTCGCTGAAAAGTGAAGCGTAGCTATAAAATAGGCCACAGTAGACGCAAAAGCGTCATTCACTAATTATTATTTCGCCTTTGTTACTAGGCGCATCAGAATTAAGTTTTCAAAAATTAAGTAGTAAAGATATATTTATTTTTGTAGAGAACTCCTTACTAAAATACTCATTGCAAAAAATAGCCATTAAAATTGATTGCAGAAGCTTTATATTTATAGTAGGGCAAGAATAGTACGTTTTTGCGTTTTAAATGCCAATAATATTTTAAGTAGCTGACTTACCTTTGTAACAGTCTGATTTTGCCACTCTAAAAGATTATTTTTATATGCCGCATTTAGCAACAAAAGATTCTATATTTTGTGCTAAGGATTATCGAGTATTAACCTCTTCGGTTAATTAATTATAAATTTATTTATTTGATTTGTTGTCAATAAGTTTAGTGGACTTCCAGTTGCAGCATTTATTCATATTAATTAATTATACATACGATTATTAATACATAATATGTATTTGCTTTTATAACACTGTTGTGGCCGTAAGTGGATATGCTGATCATCATTTTCTTATGTTGTCCTCCAACACTTTGTGACTGTATTTATTTTAGTGGATAATCTATTGGCTCGCTTAGGTTCATCAAACAACTAAAATAAGAATTGCGACATTAGTTTAACATTGCTTATTTATATTACAATAAATATGTTTACTTGCAGTTTTGTATATAACAACTTAATTAATAACCTACCTTTGATCCTCGTTAGATCGGTCAAATTCATATGCTACTTTCGGTTTGAATATTTCACTTGTAATCTCAGGCTGATATGAGGTCATTGATTTGGTTTGGGATAATGCTGCTGCTATATTATTTACCTGGTAATTCGAGAATAATTGTTAGTTATTAAATTTTTCTTTCTCCTCAATACTAAAAAACTAGTACGTGTTGCTTATTTTCTCCTAAGACTTGTTAATTTCTGTTTAGATTGCTCATTGTTGTTTCTTTTCATAGTGCTCTAGGGATTTAGGGTGTATCCCTCACATATTTCCCCGTGGTTTTCCCTTACTTTTCTTTAATTTTCTATTGACCATCAAAGTTTGTTTTCCTTTATTTTGTTTTGGTAGATTTCAGGTTACTTTGTGGTTCCACCTTCTTACGACAGTTGTGGACTTTAAAATTTGGTATTTCAACTTATATCTATCTTTTCAAGTGGCATGATGTAAGTTTTGTTTTATTCGATTGGTAGCCTTGAATATTAGTAATGGGCTATTTTCCTTAGTTGTTACTGTCGATTCGGATTTTTAAAAGTTTAGTATTTTGTTTAGGAATATTTCCTATTGTTTATTGAAAATTTTAATTTTAGCACATTAACTGTTGCTTCCGCAGTCTTTCTAAATGCTTATTCTCGACTAATATCTTAGAAGTATTCCTCGTATTGACTATTTCTTCATTTCGATAAGAGCAGTTTTTATTAATGTTATTAATTTTTTCCCTCTTGCCGATTAATATAATTATTGTGGCTTTAGTAATTGACTGATAATATTATCACTGCATTTATTATTGTTATTCATTTTAAGGAAACCAAAGTGATCACTTCGGATAGTAGTGCTTAGAGTTTTTAAGTGTAATGCATGCAGTATCGAGTTTACCAACTGAATTGGTCTCTGTACAATCATCATTAATTACTTAATAGTTTTCTCTGGTCATTCCTGTAATAATGTTGTAATTAAAAAAAAAAGAAGCCAATAGATTGAACCATAAATTAAGGTTGTGTTTTCTGTAGAATATGCCTGACAACCCCGCATAACACCAGCGGAGCTTCTCCAGTTTACCTGGCAGAATTGGTGGCGCTCACGAACTTGCATACACGATTCTCCTATTGGGTTCGCTTAAATTAATAAGAAAATCGTGTTGCACCTTTTATCTTTTTTCAACTTCCTTTTAGTCGGCTTACGAATTTTAACCCTTGATCTACTATTACCATCTTTTACAGATACACCAATATCGATATTATTCATATTCAACACTAAACTTATTGCTGAGAACCATACAATACTGAAATCTATCAAAAAATTATGCAACAATGTAACTGACAGAATAACATTTCACGTGGAACTAATAATCAGCATTTAAAGATCCTTTACAGACGTAGCCGACTATGTCAAAATCGGCCTCTCCTATTGGTCGACCCATCTCGTATTACAATATGTCTTCGTGATGCAATCAATTTGGCGCAAGAGCTCTCGTGGTGTAGAGGTTTAGATAGTTGGGTCTCACCTGGGTTCGAACCCCGTTTCTTTTTTTATTATTTTTTTTAAGATTATGTTTCTAAACAGTTTTTTTTCTTGATTTTTGGGTATCTCTTGGGTTAGCACCTGGGTAGTTTCCTTTTCTTGAGCCCCCGTAACGAGCGAAGGAAGCGGAGGGCCATGCGGATCGGCCAATAGGAGAGGCCGATTTTGATATAGTCGGCTACGCCTGTAAAGGATCTTTAAAAGCTAATAATCACCTTACAGTGTCTACATCTTGGGACAAGTAACATAACTATTATGAAAACAGATTTATGGAGTTTTGCTTAATCACAATTGGAAATATCGACTTTTGCTTAACTAACCTTGGGATTTATCGACTTTGGATTGCAAATTTAAATTAAATTTAACGATGCTTGTTTAGTCTAAGTGTATGAAATGATAGATATGTTATGAAGTATAAAAATCCACAGCCATCTCAAAAAAGCTAAAAAATGGATTTATCGACTTTTGCATAGTCACTCCTCAAATTTCTTTTTGGCAGACAGTTTTTTTTATCAGCTCATCTCGTGATCTGTGGTCCCACTCGCAGGGGGACAAGTAAACTGCGGGTTTTCAGGGAAATTATCCAGCCTCAAGATTTCAATACTAACGAAATGTTTTCCTGGAGCAAGTAAATTATTATATAGGGTGGCATTTTTAACTGGAATAAATTCAGTATTAGGGAGCCTATTTATTTGTTGAAAAAATAAAGGAACACGGGTGCCTTTATTTTCAGTTTGGCATATTTTTTTGGGTTTCTTTATAAAATTTACCCTCTTTTAAGGCTAGAAACCGCCTCCAACTTTTTTTTTTTCAAATATGACGATATGTTTTGTGATAGCTCGTTGGAAAGGGAATAAAAAAAGGAATATGATTCACTATTTATGTTTGCATTTTGGTAAGCTAGAAAGCCAGAAAAATAATAAAATGTTGCCATTTTAGCAAGTGCATTTTGCCTGCGCGGAATTTTTTTTTATGGCAGTGGCACACACAAGATCCTATGGCGCTCGACGAGCGGTGTGAATATTTGTAGGTTGTAATTAGTGGGAAACAAATGTCCTGGAAGTGAGTTCCACAGTGATGCAGTACGCCAGACAAAGGAGTTCTGGTAAAGCGACGTTCTAGGTGTTTCTAGTTGTACGACGAACTGGTGCGCTTCTGCCGTCTGTCGGGACTGTCTGACGGGAGTTGCCAGGGGCGGGATGATGCTGGCCAAATCCTGGGAACATCTGCCGTGAAAGTATCTGTAAAACAGAGACATCTCGGCCACATGTCTGCGATGTTCCAGACTATCCAGATTCGGGGTCAACTCCGGATCGCCGACGAGACACACAGCCCTCTTCTGAATGGAATCCAGCAGCTATAGGGTATGCTTTGGTGCGGCATCCCAGATATGTGAGCAATATTCTAAGCACGGTCTTATTTGCGCTTTGTACAGCAAGAGCAACTGCTGCGGTGTATAGAGTTTTTTGTTGCGAAATAGTGCACCAAGCTTCTGGGAGGCTGATTTTGCGATGTTAGCAACATGGTCATGCTATGACATATTGCTGTTGACCAAGACACCCAGCAGCGCGATTGACGAGGATGAAGGAATGGTCGACCCTGCCATAATGATGTCAGGGCCCGCTGTATTGGCTCTCTTAGTAAACGTTGCTGCTTGGGTCTTTGCTGCATTGAACTGGACCAAATTTCGGTCGCCCCAAGTTTGAACTTTCTCCAGGTCTTGATTAATTGCTGTAATCTGCTCCTGTGTCTGCGGTGATGAGTCTCAGTCGCTGGTAAGGGTTTTTCTGATCTAAAGTGGGAGACAAGGGTACTGTCGTCTGCAAAACTGTAAACAGGATTATTCGTTTCGATCAGCAGGTCATTAATATAGATCAGGAACAGATTTGGTGAAAGTATTGCGCCCTGAGGCACGCCCGCGTTGATGGTGAATGTGTCCGAGATGTGTCCATCGACTGCAATGTGTAGGGATCGGTTCTTAAGGAAACTGGCCAGCCAGCTGCAGAGATAGGCGGGCAGTCCCAAGGACGGCAGTTTGTTGAGCAGTCCGTCATGCCAAACTCTGTCGAATGCCTTTGAAATATCCAACGCAATAGCTCGAGACTCTCCGTAGTTTTCAATTGCCCTACTCCATATATGAATGACATAGGCCAATATATCTCCTGTCGATCTCTCTTTGCGAAAGCCGTATTGATTATCGCTGATTATTCTGTTGCTCTCGAGGTGATTCGTAATGTCAAGAATGATTTTATTTTAGATTAGGGTTTTGCCAAGAAAAAAATGGGCAACATTTCCAACAATACTTATAATAAAATAACTTTGTGGAAAAATTCGATTTTTATTTTTTTCTACCTTCCTAGCTTATCAAAATGCGAAAGTAAATAGTGGGTCATATTCCTTTTTTTATTCCCTTTCCGATGAGCTATCACAAAATATACCTTCACATTTGAAAAAAAAAGTTGAGGGTGGTTTCTACCCTCAAAAGAGGGTAAATTTTATAAAGAGACTAAAAAAATGTGCCAAACTGAAAATAAAGGGACCCGTGTTTCTTTATTTTTTCAACAAATAAATAGGCTCCCTAATACTGAATTTATTCCAGTTAAAAATGCCACCCTGTATACATAGATCTATTGGAAATCCTAAATATGTCACTAACACGGTTCACTGTATTGAGATCGATGGTGGATAATTATAAATATTTGCTTAAGATTCGGAATCAATACTAGATTGCGATACTTTAAATAAAACAGATACGTCAAAATCATGTAGAACTTAAAGCTAGTTAGTATAGTTAAAAGTTCGTATATTTTGAACTTTTATATCACAAAGACAAAAATAGCAGCCGTCGCGTCGCGCGTCGGCGTCGCCAGTGTGTTTTTTTATTCTCCTTTGAATATTTCTCTAGGCAAAGCTTTTCTAGTTGCTATAAACCAGTGCCTTGAGACTTCTTCAAATATCCTACAAATAACATGTGGTGTCCAACAAACACAGTAATGTTACTTATACACTATTTAATAATAAACTGTTCACAAATAAGGCAAATATCATAAGATTCATATGGCATATTTTTATAACACCTACTAGAATTTGTTTACAATACAAGTTACTGATAGAAAAACCAGTCATATACACATCTGAACTAAGCAGAAAAAAATAGTTGCATTACAAATTTTCCTCGGTGTGCTTTTAATTAACGAGATATAAATACTTGCTAGTTGTATTTGTCTATTTGTGTATTGTAGTATTCAAATGTGGAGATGATGTGAATCATCAAAACGAAAAGCTGTAGATAATAACTAAAATTACAAGAAAATTACGAAGTGAATTATGAGGCGACAGTACTCGGTGCCCATATACATCTCGTACACCATTCTCTGCGGCTTTTTTAATTGGTTTATAATTTTTCAGACCGGGGTATAATTTGGAGTGATTCCAGATTAAATTCGATCAGGCCGACGCCAGTATAACTATTATAAGTATTGTGTTGGAGGCAATTATAGACACTAATTTTACAGCAATTATGGCGATTTCAACAAACTAAAATCGCTTGAACATCCAGTGGTGTGCAAATATTCTTTATGAATAAATAAAATGAGACGATTCTAAAATATAATTAGATTATTTTCTAATTTAAATAAAGATATTTATTCTATGAATATGGTGAACCTGTTTCCTTCGTGTATTCTAACTCTTTTTGATCGGGAACCAAAAAATAAATATACTTATCGCGTGTATTGTTAGTGCATTACATACGGCACTAATAACACTATTATTTAAATATCACAACATAACAACTACATATTATATGAGTACTCTTAAATTATCCGAGGATAAGTCGACAGCTTGATGCCACAATGAGAAAAGTCTCAGGTACACCAAACTATGTGTAGAATTATTCAACAGAATTAGGTCAGCACAGCTCAACACAACAAGTCGGCTGCATTTAACATTTTACCATTGCACCTGCGTCGTGGTCTAGTAAAAGTTATGGTTAGCACTTGATATAATGAGACCCAGAAAGTCAAAACTACTTTGAGTAGGCAGTGATAATAAAATGATACATACTCTTACTGCCATTATTTTGGACATACATTTTAAATGATGTACCTGAGACTGATTTCGTACTGCACAGCGAAAATAGCCTCAGGTACACCAAATTAGGTGTAAAACAGCCTAGAACTATTCAACACAATTAGGTCTAGCACAGCCCACCGCAACAAGATGGCTGCATTTAACATGCTACCATTGCGCCACGTCATAGGTGCAATAAAAGGCACACTAGCACTTTTCGTCATCTTTGTCATATATCTCATCGATAAGATGAAACCTAAAAAGTCAAAACTGTTCTGGGTAGGCGGTTTTAATAAAATGATACATACACAGCCTTACTGCTCTTATTTTGGATCGTATAATGTACTCACACCGAATTTGCCTTTTCAATTATACCCCTATTCGCTCTTCTGTTTTATATTTTATGAATGGTCTATAATTTCACATTGCATATGCTTCAAAATATTTACATAAAGCACGCACCACAAACATAACAGGTATTTCATTCCATTACTCTTTGACTTTGCTAGCCCCCTGGATCTATATTCCTAACAACTAAGCCTGACCTCTAACACCCTAACTGTCCAACCTCCGTTGGGCTCATCAGACCACTATCGTATCTCCGCAACCTGTGCACTTGCTATCAAAACACAGGAGCCACAGGTACCCCGAAAGTTTTGTCACTACAATCTGCAATGCGGCGTGATCGTCGCGAGTTTTATCTTTCTTTTCCTTGGAAATATGTCTGCTTTAGGAATCAAAACGCCTCTGAATCTGCTGATGAGATAACTCAAGTTATTCTAGCTAGTCTGGAAGCTTTCATCCCCTCTTCTATTAAACGTATCTCAAACACTAAGCCATGTTTTGGGAAAAACTGCTCAAGAGTGGGCAATGCTAAAAATGCTGCCTACCTCAAATGGTGCCGAGATCTAACAGCTGAAAATCGAAAAGCAATGTAAGCGGACCATTGACGAGAACAAGGAGGAATATAACGAGCGGGTCAAGAACAAGTCTCTCAATTGTCCTAACTGATGAAGATCCTTTTGGTCAGCCAAAGCTGTCAAATCAGGGATTCTCAAAGACGTCAATCCAACCACTGACCAAAGATGACGGCTCAATAGCGGGAACAGCCAAAGAAAAAGTCAACATTTTTGCCGAAGTGTTTGCATCAAATTCCAACTTAGATCCTCAAGGAAAGACTCCCCCAACTATTCCGAGAGTTAATTTCTCAAAGCCATGTATGGTACTTCGCCAACGCGGAGTCAAACGAATACTCAAAAGCTTAGACACTATCAAGGCGACAGGGTCAGATTGCATTCCCGCAATAGTGCTTAGCCCGCGACTAGTCGCATGGCGGTCCAAGACACCGGGTTGCGCTTATTTGCAAATACTTCTGAATCTGAACAAACCGAGCCACTCTGCCCCGAGATATCTATTCGAATTAAGTCGAAGCTTTAAGTAGTAAGTATCATTTGTATCGCCGTGGGAGAAGTTCCTTTGCAGCAGTGCGCGTCACGGTCTGAGACTCCAGGGCGGCCAATCTCGTACCCGGTCTGCTATTCCGGAGTGACTACTCGAGTCAGATTTTTCTTAAAACCTAAACTAAGTATAAATTTTATCTGCATCTATAGATTGGAGAATTACACATCATTATGAGCAGACTATACAAAATAGATAAAGAAAATCAATATGTACTTAAATAGTATTTGATTTTTTTAGTTATAGTTATGGATTCTTATGAAAAGGAGCAGAAGCGGTTGCAAAAACTAATGAAAGAACTCTTAGATGAGGAAAGTTCTCTGGAGAACTATTGTGATCCTGAAATTGCTAATGATGAATCTGATCAAGAAGAAATTGACTGTGAAATCTGCAAAGAACATCAGAATAATATTGAGCAGGATGTCAGTGATTCAGAAGAGCCTCACAACATTAGCACAAGTCTGTCATTTATTGGTAAGCATTAATTTCCACTGCCAAAATTGTATTATTTTTTACATTTTTATATATTTTTTAGGGAAAGATAAGAAAGCATATTGGAGAAAACATAACTTTGGCAACAAGGCTGTAAAAACTAGAAGGGAGAATATAGTAAAACGATTTCCTGGGTCTACTCAGACTACACGTTTTTTGCTAGAGCCTATAAAAATTTGGGATTATTTTATCGATGATCAGATAACTAATGTTATTGTGAACTCTACCAATGCATATATCGAATTGATCAAACCAAAATTTGCGCGCGAACGGGATGCCAACTTAAGAACCCCGACCGAAATGCGAGCATTGATTGGGCTGCTTTATCTAGCGGGCATCTACACGGCGGATTGATTAAATGCTGAAGATTTGTGGCAGACAGAGTGGACTAGGGTGGAAATATTTCGTTTAACAATGTTGTTGCAGAGATTTAGATTTTTATTACGATGTCTAAGGTTTGATAACATGCAGACCCGACAGGAACGAAGACTTACAGATAAGTTGGCTCCAGTTAGTGATGTTCTAGAAAAGTTTAATAAAAACTGTACAAATGGATACCACATCTTATCCTTTGCCACCATAGATGAAATGCTTCCGGGTTTTAGAGGGAAGTGCCCTTTTAGGATGATATATATTCCTTCCAAGCCTAACAAATACAGCATTAAAGCATTATGCAATGCAAAATTATACTACGTATCGAAAATGGAAGTTTATGCTGGGGAACAACCAGATCGTCCCTATAAAACTTCCTATTCTGCAGCTGACGTAGTTTTGCGCCTTTGTCAACACTTTAAATGATCTGGAGGAAACATTACCATCGAAAACTGGTTTACCTACTTTCCTCTAGTTAAAACACTCTTAGATGAGTATAAACTATCCGTAATCGGTACAATAAGAAAAAACAAAAGGGAGTTGCCACTTGAGTTTTCCAATCCCAAACCAAGACCAGAATGTTCCTCTATGTTCGGATTTAATGATGTTTGTTAGTTTCCTACATTCCTAAGCCGAAGAAAAATGTACTGCTGATTTCAAGTTTACATCGAGGGGATGAAATAGATCTCGATACTGGAGTTTGAGCAGGGCCCTGCATAATCACCGATTATAATGCCAGTAAAGGGGGAGTGTGATCGTTTGTGTGCCAATTATGATTGTTCCAGAAACACTAGAACTTGGCCAATGGTATGTTTTTACTTCATGCTAACTGTAGCCGCCATAAACTCGCAAATTGTTTTTACAAGTAACAACCCAGAAACGAAATTGTTGAGAAGAATATTTATAAAGAATCCTGGAAACGCTCTCATTCAGTCCCATTTGAAAGTTCGTGCCTTGATTGTATCTTTGCCTCGGCCCATTCGTTTCAGATTACAAGAATTGTGCAATATGAAAATTGATGAAAGAGACCCTTTAAAACCAAAACCGAATGGGCGATGTGCATATTGTGACTGGAAAAAAAAACAGAAAAACAAGATTTTCTTGTTTAAGATGCAATACCTACATGTGTTTGGAGCATATTTCAGCTATCTGTAGAGCATGCCAGGAAAATGTGTTAAGAGCTCAATATTTAATTTTTTCTTAAAGAATGCATTTCTAGAAAGTCTCATTAAATTTCTTTATTTATAGTTTTTTGTTATTTTTTTTTATATATTAAAAATAAGATAACATTTTTTAAAAATTAACTTTGTGTCTATATTTAATATTTGTTACTTTGAGGTATTCCTTTTGACTTTAATTGTCCTTACCCACAACATTTTATGAATTTCAAATATTTTACAAAATCAAAATGGCTACCCGGTCTGAAGGACCGGTGCGACCAAAGTAAGGTATAAATTTCGCGCGATGAGTCGCGGGTTAAGAAATGTGCTACTGAACTAACAACTCCACTATGCAGGCTTTTCTCCATCATATAGAACTTCCCTCCTAGCTGGAAATGAGCTTAGGTGCAACCAATCCCGAAGAAAGGTAAAAAACGATTCCAAATAACTACTCTCCAATTGCCTTAGTTCCTATCATGTCCACGGACATGCAGAAACTGATCAACGAACAGGTTTTAGAATATCTCGAATAGGCAGGCATCATAAGCCATCGCCAGTATCGCTTCCACAAGCACAGATCAACGGGGGATCTCCTGACTTACGTGACCTACCTGTGGACCAAAACCATCGAGAGCTACGGCAAATCTTGTGCAGTGACTCTCGACATATCCAAAGCAGTTGATAGGGTGCAGCATGGCGGATTGTTAAGCAAATTGGCAGCATACGGACTACCACCATCACTGCTTCTATGGTTTTCCAATTTTTTAAGGGATCGATGCATCCGAGTTGGTAATGATGCACATCTCTCGGAGGAATTTAAAATCAATGCCGAAGTTCCTCAAGGGTGTTTATTATCTCCCACACTGTTCCTGCTCTATATCAACGATCTCGTAGACAGAACAAACAATTCTATTTACAGTTTTGCAAACGACAGCACTCTTATATCGTCAACCATGACCGCTGCTCGTTCCCAACGCGAACGAGAAAATCAGATTGCTGTCATCAATGAGGATATAAACGCCATCGTGAAATGGGGTGAGGAAAGCGATGTTCCGTTTAACGCAGGAAAGGCTCAAGCAGCTGTCTTCTCAAAAAAAGCGAATACCGCAGAACTGACAGGGCAAACACTGACTCTGGCCTCATTCATAAGCTTGCTGGGCAAAACGGAGCACTCTATAGAGCAGAAAAGTTGTATACACCTCATCAGCTCTTACTTCTCTATAAGGCCCAGATGAAACCATCTCTGGAATACTGTTCTCATGTATGAAGCTCGGCACCCAAATCCAAGATCAACATACGATTCTGCTGCAAGCACCTAGGACGTCGCTGTTAGGGGACTCCTTTATCTGGAGAACTGCCTTGCCCTGGAATCGGCTTCCGATTAACGCCTTTCCCAAAAATTATAACCTACAGCGCTTCAAGTTCAACTTCCACCATCTTCTCTGCACACGCACCGTTCGTTGACTGGTATAGGATATTCCTTTTGTGTGTGTGCCGAACATAAAAAAAATCTATTACTCTCTTATGACAAAAATTATGCAAAGTGACCTTGGTTAATCCAGCTTTCGTATTGATTTCTTACTGGTCCTAAAAAAATATATAACTATTAAACATAATAATTATTTTGTGAGGAAATTGTTGGCTTTACCCTAGTAGTGTTTGCATGCAACCAGTAATTTTTTAAAAACCGTCCTTTCTGCTCAGGGAGACTGACCTAATCTAAGCTAAGACTAAACACGTATTTCAAAATGGTCCTACAAATCAAACATAATGCTCTTTAAGAATAATAAATTAAATAATTTTATACAATAGAACATTACTAATGTGTGTATATATATAT
>JAEQML010078562.1:0-12382 GCA_016904865.1 Pissodes strobi | reverse complement strand
GATTTTGATTTGGTTACTTCTCATGTTAGTAATAGCATATTTTTTATCGAATATTTAATCACATGCTACATAATTGGGACAATAACAAGTATTTACAACTAAGTATATATGAGCCCAGTCACATATATGTTGGAATTTCTCCTGTGATGTTTTGAAATAGACTTCTCGACATGTGTAAATAAAACAGTTGTAACTTGATTCCGAATATATTTGATTTTAAGTAAAAGTTAAATCTTGACACTTTGGGTCATAGTTAACTGCTGAAATGTTTGATACTAATAAAATACTTTCCACCACATTGTATAATATGCTGTTACTTATTTCATGAATGTTTTAAGGTGTTGTTTGGGAAAACTGAAATTAAGCTTGATGGTGGACACAAAATATTTTCAGGATTTGAAGAGATAGAAAATATACTAAAAACCATTAACAAAATGAAAATATGTTCAGGAATTAAATTGATAAGGTGGGTATATATAGGTATATTTTGAGGTATATCTGGGTAACATCTGTCATTTTTTTTTTATATTTTTTTAGTGCCTGATTGTGTACTTCATCACTACATAGATACTACTAAGTACAATAAGTATGTCGGATGTAAGTAACTTACTCCTTAAATTGCGTTGTGTGTTGCTGCCGAGGTTGCTACTTAACAATATTTTGTTCTTAGTGGTGTGATGCTATACCTATGAATTTATGCATAGGAATTATTGTACAGTATTGATAGTTTGTGGTTTTCTTCTAATGCATTTCATTACACTTCCTAGTTTGTATACACCTGTTCTCTGAATAACTTACATATATAAATAACAATATATACATAACAATTATGAAAGACATTTTAAGACATATAAAATACATCTATTAATATTCTACTAAAGTAAAGAAAATAATTCTATAATATTTTACACCAAGTTTGATTTTTTTATTAATGTTACTCATCATCTGACTCATTTAGCTTCTGTCGCATACTGTCGATATACACTCTTTGATCTGTATGGGAGCGGGCTTCGGTTGGGTTAACATACTCTTGACGTGGTTTAAAAACAAAATAAATTCGTCTTTATAATTATTTATTTTGGAATAAAATAAGTTATCTGTCTATCTATCATAGATAGGTTGAGACAAGTTACTTTAGAACTTAAAAAAAAAAAACATTTATATTAATTTTGTCACTCATTATTATTATGGCATGTAAGCATTTTTTACACACACATTGATGATGAGAATCTTCTTTTGGAGTCTGTTGTTGGTTTATTTATTTATATATTTATCCCTGATCACTGTAATGAAATAAATTATATTTTTTAACATAACTGCTTTTTTTCTGAGTTTAAATTTAAATAATAAAAAATGTGTATTAAAGTTGTGTGTTTTATTTGCTTTCCAAAAAAAATAGTCTTTTGTGTATCTACAACATCCTGATTTTTAAAATCCAAGCATCTTTGGGATCGTATTAACATAATGCATCCAAAAAGGTACTTATTCTACGGAACACTTTGTATTTACGATTATTTAAGACCGGGTGGTTAATTTCTTATTAACATTATCTATACTTTTTCTGTATTAATAAATTTTCTCAATGTATTCTCTTTTCATAAAAAAAAATCGATTCTAAGAAGTAAGTAAAGGAATATAAAAAGTTTCCTCTATGTTGCATATACTTTTCGGAAATACTGTATAATCTTTTTGGACCCATCATTTGCTATGCTATTTTTTCAAAAACATTCCTGCTGTGACATAAAACACAAACACTGCTAAAGAACTTCTTTTAAGCCTAAATCCTTGAAAACAATTAAAGATAAATTAAGTTTGAAAGCACATGTTGTTTTGTCAAGTTTATCATTAAATAAAGCAAAATCGGTCGATGAAATTTTAATGAATATTTAAAAAATAGCTTTTACTTCATGTAAAATCGTTATTTGTCTCTCAGAAAGCAATAAGTTAACTAATTTCAATAAAAAATAGTTATTGTCCCATAAGAATCCATGCATTTTTTAGCGCGGATGAAACACATGCGCCTCTGGCGGCAGTGTTTGAAAGCTGATTTATCGATGCAAAACTGTGACCGAAACAAATGTATTGCGATCGGTCTCCTACCCTATAGCCCTCCGTAATCATGCCCCTTGCCTACGCTAAGGTTACCGGAACTGAGTTGCTTGACTAATCCTAAGATGAGAGTGTTTTGTATAGGTACGTAGGTACGGTTCTATTTGCAACTTTAGTTAAGATAAGAATAGTGTATACCTATATTAAGGCGAAAGTACATCCATCTCATAGTTCTGTTATGGCTCTTAATTAAACCGATAGGAATGCACAAAAGTGACAGTTAATGGGTGGAGGTAGCAGCTAGATGCAATTTATGAAATTTAAATACAAAGCCAGTAACTTTTTCTACTAGATTAAAACTTATTTTGGGCATGCCTTGGGTTAGTTTTAGTTGGTTGAGCCCCTGAAAGCGAGCGGCGAGCCATGCGTTTTCCCTCGCTTATCTAGCTCCGCCCACTAACATCATCAGAAGGTCATCTACGCAAAGTTGTCACTTTTGTGCATTCCTATTGGTTTTATTAAGACCATTGTCTTTTTACTGTGTAAACAATGTTAAGACCCATAACGGAACTGTGGGGTGGATGTACTCTTGCTATATTAAGTATATCCTAAAAACACACGTTTGTTGTCGTTTGTCTTTGCCGAGAGTTCAAAAAGTACCTATAGGTCGTTGTAGCGAACTGAACCATCAGTCCGGAGGAGGAAGGTGGGCCCGCCTATTAGAGCTTACGATTCTTGGTCTATATACCTAATAATGCTTTTTGGAGATGTAGGTAATGCTGACGACATAATAAAAGAATAATTATATAGAATTATCAGATCAGAATTAATACCTCAAAACACATTCAAAGCATAATCAGACAGGAAAACTAACAAGAGAAAATGGTTTTGGAAAAAAAATATAAAAAAATATGTTATTTGGTAAATTATAGGTAATTTAATAAGAATATAAATTGCATTAATGCTGCTTTCTCCTTGCGAATATTTTGTTGGCTCTGATGAATATATAACGTTTTGACCACTGACCGCTGGTGGTTCGGCAATTTTGAAAAAACGGCGCAAGAGAAACACTTAAGGCGCATACACCATTCTGTCGAAGTTTATAGTATACAAATAAAAATCGACTGATTCCCAAAAAATTCGACGGGTCCTCTCAATGCCAATTCCGATTTACCGGAAAATCTAATACAATATTTATTGATGATTTTTAAAAATATACTAGGTAGGTATATAGTTTTATACACTTATTGTTTGTTGTTTGAAAATATTTTTCAGGTACGTGGAAGTTAATTGAGCAATAATGCTCGTCTGCGCCCAATAAAGCCACTTTATTGGAGGACGCTGAGGACGCGGTATTGAAAAATCACTCTCATGAAACCAAAGAAGTATTCACTTCAAAACCTTATATTGTCGAATACTTTTAAAGCATATTGAACATTTCAGGACATTTAAATAAAAACTAAACTAAACAAATATAGCCGTGTTCAAGAGCCACTTAGCGGAAAAAGCAGTTTTGTCCAACTTGGAGACGGCCGCCGAATGCAGCTGCTGTGCCAAACTATCACAAGTCAAACAACTATCGTCAGCCGCTGAGAGGCTGTTGAACACGGCCTATTAAATGAAATTGGAAGTATAATGCTTGAAACTGTTTAATATACGTAATCTTTTGTATACTGATGCAATTTCACCTAGCGTTTTGTATTTGGTGGTATATTATAAAAATAAGAATGGCCCGAATTGAGGATCAATGGTTGGGTATGGGTACCCTTAAAACTTACGCCGAATTGCGGACCAATGTAAATTATAATGAGGGGTGGATTGTAACGTCATAAAAAATTAAATGAGCGTGACATAAGATAATATTAGGTAATTCGGGTTAGATTTATTTCTTTTTGCTCCCGGAGCGAGCGGAGATCAATGCATAAAGTGCTACACCCCATACTAATATAACACCGCCTATATGTTTATTTTGGTCTTCAATGCAGCTTAGAATTCCGGGTAGAAAATGAGTTTTCTCAGCAGTTATTGCTTTTGGTCATCAATTCGTGTCTACCCGTTTTTACTTATTTACAGAAATAGTATCTACTCAAAAAAAAAAACTAAGTGGTGATTAACCCAAGTTGTGATTATTACTAGAAAAATTTTTCTTATGAAAATAACTTACTGTTGGTGAGAAGTTTTTCACATTTTTAGACCCCTGCCTAGAGAGATTATTTTAAGAGATATTTAAAAACTTTTAAATACAAAAGTTATACGGTTTTGCATGAACCGCCAGATTTTTTTTTAACAGAACAAATAAACAGCTGTCAGAAAATATGAAATTTGGGTTTTTAAATGGAACACCCTGTAGATAATTCGTTTATCGCATAGTCGCCCGTTAGTGATTCCGAATATGCCAGGTTTGGGAGATCTATCTCTAAAATAAACTGAGAAAAACATGATCTGGAACATTTTTGCCTATTTTTCGCAGTTAGTTATAAAGATAGAGGGTATCAAACCTGATATATTCGGAATCAATAAGAAACGAAGTATCCAATAAACGAATTATATACAGGGTGTTCCACTTAAAAAAAACAAAGTTCATATTTTCTGACAGCTTTGCAATGCTTATTTTTTTGTTTTGATAAAATATTCTGCCGGTTCCTTACAACCCTACAACTATTGTGTTTAAACTCTTTTAATAGCTATTCAATGAAATAATCTTTCTAGGTAGGGGTCTAAATATATGAGAAAACCCTGTACTGAAGTTAAAAGATTAAAACATAATAAAAATAGAATCCCTCATAAAGAAATCTCGGAACAAATATACAGTTTTCCTCATAACTTTTTCAAATTCATACATCACTGACTATCCGACAAAGTAGATATTTTGTACCATATGGAGAACTTTCTCATTCATTTACAAGAAATTTTTATTCATAATAAAAGTTGAAAAAAAAAATTATTTTCACATTGCCAAATTTTAAGTGATATACAGAAATGCAAAAAGTATGGGAATGTAAAATTAAAAATACTTGAAATTGTTTGTTTGAATAAAACGATCGAAAATGAAACAATTCAAATTACATTTCTTCATATGAATTACTTATAGTTATTAAATTATACCTCATAAGAAAACACTCTATAACGTTTTTGTTGCATTGAAATTTGATGTTTTTCAGTTTTTGAAACTCAAAAACGTTAATTTACAATATTTTTAATTTTGCAAAGTAGGATTTTTATTCCTCAATTACACCTAAAATTTAGGCTGCCTAAAGAACGTTTCATATGATGCATGCATGCTTTCTGGCAATAACTCCTATATCTAGCAACCTAGTAAGAGCTAGTAAATTAAAGTAATCTTTATTCGTAAAAAAGTATTAAACCAAAACTCAAACATAAGTTTGGGAATTTGTCAAGAAGTCTGTCGTATAGCTCTAGCATTCTTTAAAATAAATTAATTATTAATAGTTGTCATAAATATTGGTGTATATATCCCCTTATATGATTAAAATGGGACGACGTCACACGACAAGCACTAGGGCCTTGATATTGAGTCGGTATTGTTTCTGGTCGTCATTGTATATGATGTTCAACTAGTTCTGTAACACCCAATTTATACGCTGTTCTTTTTATTCCTTATAGAAGCTCATCAAATACAAAATTTGTAGTTCTGTTGACTCGCTATCCTCTCTCTCTCTACTTCGACACTCATTGATTACTCAACTGATAATGAAGACCTGAAATCAAATAAAAAAATATAATACATTGAATTGAAAAATCAATATTTGTTTAAGTGCATACATACAATATTATAAATAAAATACAAACACATATAGGTTTTTCAGTTCAAAAAATCACTTAAGTACTAAAAATGTAGTAATTTTGTTATTAGAAAGGCTATACCCTCAAGGTTTTTATTAAATATAGTGCCAAAAAAAAACATCGAATCAATCCTTGATCAAGGATATAGCACAGCTTAGTAAGCTGTGGATATAACACTTACACTTTAAGTAATATTACTTAAAAACTGCTTTACTGATCAACACCCTAATGTTTATAAATTATTAGGATTTAATTGTAGTCAATTTCATCCAAAGGCTCACCTTTGTCATGTAAAATATTTAAATAAATAAATGTATAGCTGGCTTCATGTAACTTAACTTAAAGGAAATAATTTGATAATCTGAAGTTAATTTGTATACAATGATGATAAAAAAAGATTGTCATTGTTTGTATATTTTACCAGAAGGTGAAAAGGCTAACATAGGAAAATGCAAACTGTTTCACTTTAACTGAAACCACTTGGGTTCTATGACAGTTAATTTTAACATCTACAATTTTAAAAAGAGGTAAAAGACATAAATCCCATTTTATTTAATAAAGGAATATTTTCTGGTATGTTATTATCCTGTATATTTAAAAATATTTGTACATTGTTCCAATCTATAAAAGCCACACAACGTTTGTAAGTAAAGCTAATTAATATATCAAAGGAGGTATCCCACCATCTACAGAACAATTTTCCACTCTATATATCTGTATTGTTGTTGCAAAGATTAATTAGGCTCATAGGGTGATACGTTTCGTCGTCAGATTCGCCAAACGGTTCAGTGTTGGTTTTTGCCTTCGTCTGCTTGACAGTCTGGTATTACCTAAACTGGAATATGGAAGTATAATCTGGTCGCCCCATTATGAAGTCTGGTCGAAATCAATAGAGAGGGTCCAGAGACATTTTTTAATATGTATGTTCTTAAAACAGTACGGTTATTATCCTATGCAGGGATATGATCAGTATGCTTTGTTAAGCTAGTTTAATAGATTATCACTGGAAAATAGGCGAATGAAAATTTGCTTAATGCATTTGTATAAACTTCTCAACAATCGCATTGATTCGATTGACATCGTATCACAGGTACCATTTTCAGTTAACTGTGTTAACACTAGACAGAGGAAAACATTCTATTTAGATTTTCCGAGGACTATCCTGTATAAAAATTCGCCTATTTATCATATGTGTGATATTTTTAACACTTATGCTAGTGACATAGATATAACAGATACCAATCTAGAACGCTTTGATAGAATTGTAGAATAAATGTTACTTGCTGATCAAGCTCGGCGGATGATATAGTTGGCTAGTATAAATGAAATAAAAAATTTTTCACATGCTTGCAAACATTCAAAGTTACAAAGATGTACAACCAAATTAATTATAAGACATAAAAATGTTTGGTTCATGAATACCAAATGATTAAATTCTATACTCTACACCTGAAATCCAAATCTCATAAATAGGACTCTTAATAGTATAAGTTGAAAGAAAATACCTCAGTATTTTCCAATATAAGATATGAATTTAAAATTGTTATCAGTGCTACTTACATTATTTCCAAACTGCATTCTAATTGTTCTTATAAAATGTGTAAAGTGCTATGCTTGGGGGCTATGTCTATGATTCTCTCTACTCAACCAGATATATGATTATCACCTACTATAAACCTGAAATACAGAAGAGAAGCTGTATTACAATATATTTTAGTTAATGTAAATACCTATCCATGATATATTAAATACCTACATCTAAAATTATGCTGTGCTACTTACATATTAAGCAAATATGGAAACTGCATTCATTCTTCATAAACAACATTTCTCAAGTTATTTGCCTATGTCTTTTTATTGGTAAATGATTCACTTCTACTTTATACCTAAAATATAGAACAAACCTTTGAACAAGATTTAACATTCCGACAAGCCCCTTGTGGCTCAAGGAGCTAGACCTAACCAAATGTACCTAATTATGATGTACATTGCCTGTGATAAAAATAAATGAATTAAAACTGAAATAGCATTTAAATAGAATATTTCTTATGTAAATATTCAAAATATATACCTAGGTAACTAAAATACACACAACAAATCGAATAAAATATATCAGAATAATATGATTGTGTTATTGACAGAAATACACTTTGAAGCTTTTAATGAATTAATCAAGACAGCGACCATCATCCTAATAGATAGATACCTAGTAAGGGCCCAGTAGGACAGAAAATTGAGTATTAAACTTATGTTGTTCTTGTAAAACAATTAAATGAATGGAAGGGTAGAAGAATTAGGCTCGGAAGTTGATAACATGATCACACACACTTTTAACTAGAAGTAGTTAGATAGGTACATCATTTGAACTATGCCATAAAGCATTACAATACTTAGAATACCATAGGACATAGGTAGGTAATGTATATTTATATTTATACCTACCATCTCACAATTAAAAACTAACTATTTTAGGTACTTACCTAGTCTTCTGTAAATGTAAAAATGCAACAATCTGAATTTGTTTTCTATAATTCTGAAAATTCTGTTCTGAGAATATATAAAAGTACTCTGTAACTTAATTAGTGAATTATTTTAGAATTGTCATGGCCAGTATTTAAATATTCCTACTATATTAAAGAAATCACAATCGCAAAACACCAATATTTATCTATGGTCGGCACACAACCACAACACGGCTAACACCATTACATAAAATACTCATATTTTCTTCTTTCTTGGCTTTTCTTTATGGCAAGAAGTGAGAATAGTTACAAAAATGCATTTAATTTGCTACATGTTGTTCGAAGTACTGTTCTACTGTTTTAATTTATCTAATACGAATTGTAAAACAAAAACACAAAACACCATATCATGCTATATAAAGACAATGCTATAACCTTACTAATTGTTTATTGTTTTCAGTTTGGACAGTTTACAGTTTGTCTATTTTCTGTTCATGTTATTAAAATTACTTTACGTGATCAGAAATTCCCCTAACCCCCACTCACACAATCCGACTATACACGATTAAGATTAGGTTCGTTGGACATTAGGTTCGTTGGAGCCATCTCTCACTTATTGGGGTACGCGGATGATTTAGTTATGTTTGTAAAAGGAGTTAATCTGGAGACAATGGCCGAAAGGTTGCAGGGTGGTTTGGAAAATGTTCAGGGTCAATTATCAGCACTAGATCTTCACCTCTCTACTGATAAATCGGAAGGTATTTGGTTCACTAAGGGGCCAAGAAAGGCTCAGTTACCAATAATTAAGCTATATAACACAAATATTCGTTTTGTAAATAATGTCAAATTTTTGGGGCTCACTCTTAATAACCACCTGAAGTGGGACGCTCATGTTGAGAACATTGTCAACAAGTCCAAAAAAAATATTAATGTCTTGCGGGCTATTTGCAGGGTGTGGTGGGGTGCAGACCCTAGAACCCTTTTGATGGTTTTTAATGCATTAATAAGATCCCATTTGGATTATGGCTCATTTTTGTTTAGGCCTTCAAGTAAAAAGTGTTTAAATAGATTGGATGTAGTATATTTTGAGGGTTTAAGAATCTCTTTGGGCTGTATGAGGTCCACCCCCCGTATGGCCATTTTAGCTGAGTCTGCAATGTTGGAGCTTGACTACCGAAGGAGAATGTTGGCTACTAAGTTTCTCTCCAAATAGTTGGTTTACAGGGTCACCCTTTGATTTCCATTCTTTGCAGACTACGTGGAAACTTGATCAAAAATCCGGGATTTTTTAAAGATGATAATTCTCCATATTTAGTCTCGGCAATTGAATATTTCTATCCTTATTTTAGGAAAATACATAAAAACGCTAATTTCTATTGTTATGATATAGATTTTGATATTTTAATTTCCCCGTTACAAACTTTTAATTGCAATATAAAAAAGAATGAACCCATGGCGAAAGAAAAAATCTTGATGGCAACGGAGAGATACAAGGGTGATTATGTTTTTGTCTTTACGGACGCATCGAAGATGGACGAAAGAGTGGGGTATGCTCTTTATATTCCGGATATTAATTACAGGTTTTCTCAAAGACTTCCTCGAGAGTGCAATATTTATAAGGCTGAAATCATAGCTATCCATCAAGCAATAAAATCATGTTTAAATAAAAATTTTAAAAGAGCAATAATTTTTTCTGACTCTCTCAGTGCAGTCTCTAAAATAAAAGGCAATCACTTTAGCCCTCGGGCTGATCTCTGGTCTCTCAGAACAAAGAGATTGATAGCTCTGGCTAACCAAAACGGATTTCAGTATTTGATCTCCTGGATTCCAGGCCATTCTGACATCCCTGGAAACGTAATGGTCGACATACTCGCTAAAGTGGGAAGGGATTTAAGTGTACCGATGGACATTCTTTTGGACTCTGGGGATTTCTTGCCTGTAATTAAAAGACAAATTTTTTCCCAATTTAAAACGTATTGGAAGGAGGCACTTTATAAGAGGAGACATCAATATATTCAGGTTCAAGATTTCTTTCCATCTAAATCTTGGTTTTTTAATTTCCCTTACAAGAATAGACGACATCTTACGACAGTCATTAGGATGCGTACGGGTCATTGCTCTGTGAAGTGCCACCTTTTTAAGTTAAACCTAAAGGATGATCCGCTATGTGAATGTGGTTTGGTGGAAGACCTAAATCACGTATTTTTTGAATGTCCAATTAACGTCATTCCTAATTTTGATTTATATAGGATTCTTAGTAGAAATTCGATGACCCCAATTTCTATTTTTACTGTGCTGGGAGATCCCAACGAAGAGAAGCTTAACCTGCTTTTAAAATTTTTGGCAATTAATAAGATTAATTTATAGTTATACCCAATGCTTAACTAATTGTTATCCTTTCCTTTCAGTGTATGTTTGTGTTGTCTGTCTGAAGATACTGTTCCATTTGTGTTACCTATGTTGTTATGTCTTGCTAACAGTTAACCTCATACAGAAGTTTTTCTGGAGAAAGCTCACTTCTAAGATCCACTCACAGTACTTTTGAAGCTAACAATAAAATAAAGTTTTTTAGTGACAATTTCAGTGGTCTGGATATGGCTTAGAGCCAGACAACATCCTGGTCACTACCAAATTGTGCTGGCGGATTGCCTTGCAGCAAAGCCATTAACAAGAACAAGAACAAGAACAACAACCTTCATAGCTACCGAGTAGAAATGACATTTCAAGTCGGCACGATGTCGGAGCCAAGTCGGGACCGATTGCATTGAGAATCGCTCCCACTCGGTAGCTGGTCGGTTTCGAAATGTCCCGACCGGTTAAGAATCCACTTGCTGAGCTCGCGGTTAGAGATGTCCGATACTATTCAACACAAGTATCGATGTTTTGCTGTCGATACTGTCGCTGCTGGCGCTAGACCAGGAAGACACCTAATCAGCCTTCAGTTTACCGATGTCTTTGCGGTGCAATGATGCAATGAATTGTCTGTGAGTGCTCTGATGGTTCTGTGATTAAATGCTGGACCTGTAATACGGCTGCCCGGGGTTCAATTTATGTCAGTTTTTTTTTAATTTTAAGGTTATGTTTGGGAAAAATATTTTTTCTTCATTTTGCGCGTGCCTTGGGTTAGTTTTGGTTAGTTCCTGTTTCATGAGCCCACGTAGCGAGCGGAGGATCATACGTTAAGTAAAATAATCCATTGGGCTGATTAGGTGCCGCGCTATGTCTAGCTCCAAGTATTTTTTAGGTTATGTTTGTAAAAAGTATTTTTTCTTCATTTTGGGCATGCCTTGGGTTAGTTTTGGTTAGTTCTTGTTCCTTGAGCCCCCTAGCAAGCGGAGTATCATGCGTGAAATGAAATAATACATTGGGCTGAATAGGTGTCGCGCTATGTCTAGCTCCAAGTGTCGCGTCTATATAAGAGTCATCGCTGGCCGCTAAGATTCAGGAATTGTGGAAGCCCCGATCGAGTATAATATAGAAAGGTCTCGCTTCGTCAGGAGTATTCGCGATATATTAAGAGTGTATATAAATAGCGGGTAGTATTGTAAAGATCTAATAGTTGTAAAGTTATAGGAGTGGCCTCACACTAGGCTACTCATAACTTTACAACTATTTAGATCTTTACAATTCAGAATTGAATGATTAACTAACTCAACAAGCATTCTACCCGCTATTTATATACCCTCTTTAATATATCGCGAATACTCCTGACGAAGCGAGGTCTTTCTATATTATTGTTCTACTCGCTATTTGTATACACTCTTTAATATATTGCGAACACTCCTGACGAAGCGAGGTCTTCCTATATTATTCTCGATCAGGGCTGCATGCATCGAGAGACTTCCACGCGGTAGGTCTAGCCCCACGTGTCGCGTCTACGTATGAGTCATCGCCGGTCGCTAAGATTCAGGAATTGTGGAAATCTCTGGATGCGTGCAGCCCTGATCGAGAATAATATAGAAAGGCTTCGCTTCGTCAGAAGTATTCGCGATATATTTAAGAGTGTATATAAATAGCGGGTAGAACGCTTGTTGAGTTAGTTAATCATTGAGTTCTGAATTGTAAAG
>MU196629.1:617-12383 GCA_016904865.1 Pissodes strobi | reverse complement strand
GTAACTATGTCGCAAACAAGTTACTTAACGAATTTCCAGAAAAAAAATTGACCCTAAGCACTTAAAATAATTTATATTTTTAAGACATTTAGCGGGAACCAATAGGTCTATATGAATTAAACCTGGTCGCGGAAGAAAACGGACAGCTAGATCGGAAATCAATATTCAACGAGAGAACATAGAACATTTAAGATCTGGACCAGTAATAAGTTGTAGGAAGTTAAGTAGAGCAACAAGAATTAGAAGAACATCTTTAAGGCGCATTCTTACGAAGGCGTAAAAGGACCACGAGAGTTTTTTTTTTAATTTCAGACTTTAAACTGAGAATTCAGAGTTTAATGTCTGAATTCAGACTTGTAACTCCGAATTCAGGGAAAAAAGTTTGAATTCAGACTTTTAACTCTGAATTCGGAGAAAAATCTGAATGCAGACTTTAAACTCCGAATTTAGAATAAAACGTAAATTTTGCATTCGGATATTGTGCTCATTATATTGACAATGTGAATTGATTACACCAGCCATAATGGGCAATAAGCACAATTTACCAGGATACGTATGAAAAGCCCAAATGCAATATTTATCTATTCATCTAAACTCTGTGTTTAAAGCCTGAATTAATTTTTTTTTCTCCGAATTCAGAGTTTAAAGTCTAAATTCAGACTTTTTTTCTCCGAATTCAGAGTTTAAAGACTGAATTCAGACTTTTTCCTCCGAATTCAGAGTTTAAAATCTAAATTTAGACTTTTTTCTCCGAATTCAGATTCTACAGTCTGAATTTTTTCTCAGAATTGAGAGTTCAAGTCTGAATTCAGACTTTTTTCTCCGAATTCAGAGTTTAAAGTCGGAATTCAAACTTTTTTCTCTGAATTCGGAGTTACAAGCCTGAATTCAGACATTGAACTTTAAATTCTCATTTTAAAGTCTGAAATAAAAATAAAAACTCTCGTGGTCGTTCTACGCCTTCGTACATTCTTAAGCATGACTTGGATTTAAAAGTTTTTAAGAAGATATATTTCCAAAAAATCACTCAAAATGTTAAGCAAAAATGATTGGAGAGATGCGAGCAGTTTTGAAGATTTCACAGAAGAGATAAAATTAAGAAAATATGATTCACAGATGAAAAAGTATTCACCGTAAGACAGCCGAAAAATTCACAAAATAACAGGATATACGCTAATGTTGAAAGAAAGCGCGATATTCCGCTGGAAAATTTTCTCGTACCACGGGAACATTTTACGACATTAGTAATGATATCTCTTGGCGTTTCCATTTCTGGAAATACACGCCTATATTTTGTTGATAGCAACATTAACTCCGAAGTTTACCTACGAGTTATTTTAGGGCATATGTTGTCGGATATCATACTCGATTATACCTTTCAGCAGGATGGGGCTCCGGCACATACCTTAAATTTTACCATAAGATATTTGTTAGAAAATTGCCCTGATTTCATTGAGCCAGAAAAGTGGCCGCCGAACAGTCCAGATCTGAATCCTGTAGACTACACTATCTGGGGAGTGCTAGAACATATGGTGTATTTTAAAACAATAATTGAAAACGAAGAGCAACTGAAAACAAGAATTTTGGAATGTTGGGAAGAATTTCTACAACAAATAATTAACAACTCTATCGGGCAATGGCGCAGAAGGATTCAAGACGTTGTCAATAAGGACATACAAACGTTTTGTGAAATTTACTGCTGTTGTCTCAGGTTATCACAATTAAATTTGTTACTGATAGGAGTTTGAAATAAATCTATACAAAAAAAGCTGAAAAAGCTATCTTCAATTTTTTGAAAAGAATGCTTCTTTCCGAATGTCTCTTAACAACATTAGGTGTTTTTTTAAAAGTTTTCTTAATTCGTTACTTTTTGCAAGGAGCTCAAAGACACCAATTTACTAGAACTAAAATGTTTCTGGTCCACTTGGTAGGATTTGTTTAAAAATAATTTCTCAAAACTTTGCCGCATGTTTCTTCGTTTCCAAACTGCGATTGCTAAAACTTCTTTAAAAAATATATAGAAAACTATAAAAGCAGTTTGACGGAAGTTTCAAAAGAATTATTATCGCTAATTACAAAATACAAACAACGCTTATCTGAAGAATATTTGCCAATAATTATAAAGAAAAACTTAAAAGGGCTAGCTGAAAAGGGATATATTGATGAGAAGTTGTTCTTAAAACACGTAAATCTATTTTAAGCAAATTTCCCGGAATATCTGGAACTCTGGACGGAACAATACAAGGTATATTTTGTTAAAAATTCTCTTTACTGCCTAATTAATTTTGTATTTTTTTATAGAATTTGGAAGGATTTTATTAGTTGCTTTTAAAAAAATGCATAAATTGGATTGGAGTGCAAGCATCCTTTGAAAAAGTGTCCTCGCATGTTCTTAATGCAGCCATTTCAGATTTCAGAGGACCAGTTCTTTGACAAAGTAGGGTTTTTCAAACGTTACCTTCTCTTCGAAGAGCGGAAGGAACAAAAATTAGAAACTGATAAGAGGTGGATGGAAGTATTTATACATTTTTCGAAACAAAATATTTCTTAAGAAATTTTTAAGAAAATCCTTGAGTATTCTTTCAGTCTACCGGACACAAATGCGGTAACTGAAAGAGTATTCACTCGAGAAAACGCAGTTAAGCGTATACTCATGAAAAGCACTCTTATTAGTTAAGTACAATATGCCATATAACTGCCAACAATTTTATGAGTATATTAAAAATAATGAAAATTTTTTTTAAACATTCGTAGCTCACAGAAATATGTTTGTTTAATAGTTATTTATGGTACTAGTGTGTTATGTTGAAAATAAGTCACGCGAGAAAAAGTTATACCACGAGGCCGTAAGGCCGAGTGGTATAATTTCTCAGATGACTTTTAAAACATAACACACGAGTGGCATACAAAGTTTTATCCAACACTATTATTTTGTGTTAGTGTGTGTTATTTTTTTGTCTAAGGTATTTCAGTGTGGAACCTGCTTTAATGCAATAAAGTGTCAGACTATGACTGACTTTTGACATGCTAGTTTAGTGGGTTGTTTTATCTGTTTTTGGTTACTTAGGGACTTGTTTATTAAACAAATTTTGGCATTTATTGTCAGATTATATTATTCCCAAAAGCATTTATCAATTTGAGAAAATGGATGAAATTGATGAACATTATGTGCCCGAAAACATTATTACCGAAGCGGAAGAAGCGGCAATGCAAATACTACCAGAAAAATCTCGAGATTCTTATAACAAGAAGTACAAAGTTCTTGAGAAATGTATGGATTCAAGACAGATAAAAGGTATTAACGAAAACGTTTTGCTGGCCTATTTTTTGCATCTACAGAAAAAATTAGCTCCATCGCCTCTACGGACTAAATATTCCATGCTTCGCTCGACACTTCATATCTACAAGAAAATCGACATTTCAAAATTTGGTAAACTAATTAGTTTTTTAAAAAGCAAATCGCAAGGATGCAAACCCAAGAAGTCCAAAACATTGGAAAGAATCGAAATAAAACAGTTTTTGAGTGAGGCTCCTGATAGTGAATTTCTACTAATGAAAGTAGCTTTGATTATGAGTATTGCCGGGGCTTGCAGATGCGATGAGCTAACAGATTTAAAAATTGAAAATAGTCAAGACAAAAATAATAGTTATATTTTCGTTATTTTGCCCGATACAAAATATGAAAAATCAAGGTTTTACTATTCTTGAAGAAGGATTGGGTAAAATTTATCTTAGCTGAAACCAGTAATACAGGGTGTTTCAGAATTGAATGCTAATCCTAAAGGGTGATAAACTTTGAGTGATTTTAAAAAGAAAATGTGAAATGAACATAGGTCCGCAATTGCCTTATTTTTGAGATACAGGGTGTTGAAAATTAAAAAAAAATCTGTTTTATCCCAATATACCCCTGTAGATATTTCGTTACATTTTGCTAGGTGTTAAATACGTATAAAAATACATTTTTGTAAGCAAAACATTTTTTTCAACTCCATTCATAACATGCCCTCTTATATTTTTAAACGAAAAAATTGGCTCAACTTTCTTTTAGCTGAAATGGGTTATGTAAAAACTGTGTTTTTGTTTGTCTATAAAAGGTCTGTCTGAACATAGAAACACAAATTATTTTTTTCGGAAATGCGTCATTTCCGTTTTTCAGACTTTAGATTAGCTGAAATCGGTTACATAAAAATTAGCTTTTGTTTAATGTTCTAGACATTTATTCAGAGCCCAGGAATAAAAAAAAATTTTGCGGAAATGCATCTTTTCTTTTTTTTTTTATTTTTTTCAAATTTTTTTTTTTTAGTTTAGAATAGCTAAAATCGGTTACATAAAAACTAGTTTTACCTTAGTAATTGAGACATTTATTCTAATCGCAGAAACTAATAACTTTTCTCCGGAAATGCGCCATTTCCGTTTTTCAAGAAAATTTAATTTAATTTAAATAAGTTTAATTTAAAGCAAACTAATTGTGCAATTTGGGTCAGGTTGGATTATAGTAAGCGCGCAAAGAGCGCTTATTTAATTTTGCAATTTTGGGTTAGTTTGAGTTACGGTAAGCGCGCGAAGCGCTCTTGTTTAGCTTTGCATTTTGGGTTAGTTTGGGTTAGCTTGGGTTAGTTTGGATTAGCTTGGGTTAGCTTAGGTTAGTTTGGGTTAGTTTGTTTCAGTCGGGTCACTGTAAGCGCGCGGAGCGCGTTTATTTAATTTTGCAATTTGAAGTTTGGGTTAGCTGGAGTTACAGTAAGCGCGCTTGTTTAGCTTTGTAATTTGGGTTAGTAGTGGTTAGCTTGGGTTAGTTTGGGTAGTTTGGATTAGCTTGGGTTAGTTTGGGTTAGCTTGGGTTAGTTTGGGTTAGTTTGGATTAGCTTGGGTTAGTTTGGGTTAGCTTGGGTTAGGTTGTCTGAGTCGGGCGTCCGTAAGCGCGCGCAGCCCGCCTATTTAATTTTGCAATTTGAATATGTTGTCGTTTTAAATGTACGATTTTTATGTCAGTGGAATTTTATACCTAGGTACTATTATTAAAAAATTCAGTTAAATCGAGTGCTTTTGTCGTTAAATTTAAAATTGTGAGAGCATTTGTAATATAATATTGAAATAATTGTGAATATTCTAAAAAATAATATAATGATTAAAGATACGTCACGCCACCCATGGTTACTAATTCTTAATTTGTCCAATGTCATCTGAAATGGAGGGCTCTTGTAACAAAGGCATCTTGGATGTTGCAAATAGGGATGTATTGTTTAAGGGACACATACTTAAAAATTATTTTCATTAACATTTCCTGAAAAATTAGCATTTTTTAAACTGAAATTCAGTAAGACTCGTTAATTTATACAAGACTTCTTTTTTTTAATTAGCATTTTTTTGAAAAACGAAAATAACGTATTTCCGGAGAAAAGTTTTTAGTTCTTGCAATTAGAATAAATGTCTCAAGTACTAAGGTAAAACTTATTTTTATGTAACCGATTTCAGCTATTCTAAACTAAAAAATAAAAAACTGAAAAAACAAATTGTAAAAAAAATGAAAAAAAAAAAAAATTATGCATTTCCGGAAAAAAATCTTTGATTCCTGGGCTGTGAATAAATGTCTAGAATATTAAACAAAAACTAATTTTTATGTAACCGATTTCGGCTAATCTAAAGTCTGGAAAACGGAAATGACGCATTTCCGAAAAACAAAATTTGCGTTTCTATGTTCAGGCAGACGTTTTATAAACAAACAAAAACACAGTTTTTACATAACCCATTTCAGCTAAAAGAAAGTTTAGCCATTTTTTCGTTTAAAAATATAAGGGGGGCATGTTAGTGGGGGCCCCACTGAATGGAGCTGAAAAAAAAAATTTGCTTAAAAAATGTATTTTTATACGTATTAGCAAAATGTAAAGAAATATCTACAGGGGTTTGAGAAATATTGGGATAAAACTGATTTTTTTTACACCCTGTATCTCAAAAATAAGGCGATTGCGGACCTATGTTTATATGACATTTTCTTCTTAAAATTACTCAAAGATTTTCACCTTTAAGGGTTAGCATTCAATTCTGAAATACCCTGTATAAAAAAATATATATTTTTCGAAGCCTCCCTAAGGACAAAATGACATTTTTTTTCTGCGGAAATGCATTATTATCATTTTTCCAACTTTAGAATAACTGAAGCCAGTTATATAAAAACATATTTCTGCTTTACCTTCTAAACACTTTTCTATACATAAACACACGATAAACTTGTTGGGGAAATATATAATTTTTTATTTTTTAATAGAATATTATAATCTTTAGAATAACTGAAATCAGTTGCATAAATGCATATTTATGTTTCACATTTCACACATTCTTCTAAACATAACCACACAAAAATATCCATGCGAATGCGTAGTGACTTAAACGAGACGAAACTAATCCAAACTAACCAAAGCTAACCTAAACTAACCAAAGCTAACCCAAACTAACCCAAACTAACCAAAGCTAACCCAAACTAACCAAACCTAACCCAAGCGAACCGAAATTGTTTCCCATAGGCTTGCGTGAATAAATGCACACAGGCTTGCGTAGTGGCAAGGCGCGTGAATAAAGGCGCACAGGCTTGCATAGTGGCTTAAACGACACGAAACTAACCCAAACTAAGCAAAGAAAGCCGACCCAAACTAAATAAAGCTAACCTAAACTAACCAAAGCTAACCCAAACTAACTCAGAATATGAAAATGATTTATTTCCGCAAGAAGTTTTATGCGGTATTATGTTTATAAAAATATTTGGAAAGTAAAACAGAAACATGTTTTCATGTAAGACGTTGTTATTCTAGAGTACAAAAAATTAAAATGATGCATTTCCGCAGAATTTTTTTATGATTTTTTATTTGGGGAGGTTGCTCTGTACTAAATAAACAAATATTTCTTACATAACTGATTTCAGGTAAGCGAAAGTTGATTTGTGCAAAAAATGCATTTCATTATGACCAAAAAATACCGGTCACAGCCGCTTTTTTGTCTTTTATAAAAATGGCAAATGTACAAGTCAGTGTAAAAATACCCTCCAAAATTGCTGCTTACTTAAACCTTGAAAATCAAGAATTGTACACCGGACATTGTTTGAGAAGATCTTCCGCTACCCTGCTAGTTAATGCCGGGGCCAGCCTGACAACACTTAAGCGCCATGGAAGATGGAAATTCTCATCGGTAGCGGAGGGTTACATGGAAGAATCAATTCAAAACAAAATTAGGTGGAACAAATGTCCTCAACTTCAAATGGAGACATGGAAAATATGACAATATTTAGTTCATACAAAACAATGACGGTTTCATTTAATATTAATGTTAATTTAAATACAGTGGCGTAGCTACCGGGTGGGCCAGGGGGGGCAAGGCCCCACGGCGCCAAGAGAAATTAGGCGCCACTCCGAATTTATAAACATGCTAATGCTAACAATGCTCATGAGCTTAACTGAGTTTTTATATTAATTAAATTATAATACAATCAAAGAACAAAATATGTATTAAACTTTTTACACAACCAATACATTTTGTGTCAGGTATTTATTATTTATTCTACGTGGAACAAAAAGATATATCCCGGCGCGGCGGCATTTGGTACATGCAAATTTGTAAAAACGCTGCGTAAGGCGGCATGCGACTTCAAAGACAAAAATTCTGAACATTTCTGTCGGAAAAAGTATGTGTTTTTAGAGTTTCGTATTTAGGCAGTACCATTAGCCAGACAAGTCTTAATAGCCTAGCAATACTAAGCATAGAAAAATAATTTGTCCAAAAAATTAATTTTGATCAAATAATCGATCAATTTACGTCGATTCAAAACCGAAGAAAGACTCCAATGTTTAATTAATTATTTAATTGATTAAGGTTACAGATTTTTAGTTTACGTTTATGTTTAAATATGTATGTACCTGTTGGTTGGTTGCCGTTTATATATTTTATATATTTATATTCAGATTCCTGTAAATAAAAAAAGCGTGTGCACTATGTGCGCATATCAGAAGTGAAACTTCTTAAACTTAAACGCCCTAGACTCAAATTTGGTTAAAAAGCTGTTTTTTTTTAAATATATCACTCAATTAACAAAAAGAGAAGGCTTAAATGAAAAAAAGCTATTCTTCATAAAAGTTTAGCTTATGTCTTGACAAGGTAATAGAGAAAACCCCATATTTTTATCTTGTAAACTAACAAAGATATCACAATAATTATACTCCCTAGCATTATACATATCTTAACGAATTTGCTTAAAAAGTAGTTTTTTAAATATATCACTCAATTAACAAAAAGGAAAGGCCTAAATGAAAAAAACTATTCTTCATAAAAGTTTCGCTTATGTCTTGACAAGCCAATAGAGCAAACCCCATATCTTGTAAACTAACAAAGATATCACAATAATTAAACGCCCTAGCCTTATACATATCTTAACGGATTTGGTTAAAAAGTAGCTTTTTTAAATATAGGTATCACTCAATTAACAAAAAGGGTAGGTCTAAATGAAAAAAAAACTATTCTTCATAAAAGTTTCGCTTATGTCTTGACAAGGTAATACAGCAAATCCCGTATTTTTACCTTGTAAACTTACAAAGATATGACAATAAACGTCCGTGACTGTTTTCCGTTCCCTGCCAGCTGACCCGCAGTGTGTCGGGATCGCGACCTTCAAATTTTACTCCTGGCGCATTAAGAAGTTTTACTTCAAAAATATACGTTTAATATTATGATGTATTGTTTTTGGAATAATTTGCGTATATACACAAAATATAGGTTTGTGTTAGGCGCCAGCGGATAGGCTTGCCCCCCGGCGCCCACATTTCTAGCTACGCCACTGTTTAAATACCTGTAATAATATTGAAAATAAATAGTAGGTACTTAAAAAAAGAGCGTGAGTTATAAACCATAACTCACTAGTGAGTTATGATTTATAACTCACTAGTGTGTTATTTGATAGTTTCGTTGTCTAAAATGACATGAATAATGATTCTTAAAACTGACATGTGTTGGATAAAAAAATTGAATTTATATTGCGTAGGTATTTTTTTATTTCTTAGTAGGGAAAAATAATTATATTTATTAAGTAATAGTATTTACAATTTTATTTTATTCTTTGGTGAATATTTCAAAAACAAGGGCGTGGTACCAAAAAAATGTCTCCATCCTTCCCAAAAATTCTGGTCGCTTAGTCTCAGATTAACTAAAATAAAAGACAATATACACCCATTATGGGAGACGATTCTAAGTCAATCGCGTTTAAAGTAGCCCTAATGGAATTCGTTGTTGACATATTCCAGTAAGTAAAGTAATTTGCCACGGCATGGCAGGTCAGCGGGTCCATTTTCTTTATAAAGAGTGCGATGGTGACTCTTTTGAGAAGCTGAGGCTCTCTTAGATATGTGCAATAGCGTGTGGTGCATATGTCATATAGTAAATTTTAATCATTAATCATTCCACTTTCAAGTATATATCAGAAGCCACAATCAACAGAGACTAACCCAAAATATGCAAGAAAAGCTCTAACCACCATTCATGCAAATCACTGGCTAAGGTTAACATTTGAGCTTAATTTCACCTTGGAAAACGGCAGTAAGATATTGTAATCGGATACATTTGGATCTTCTGAACTAACAAGTAACTAGGTATGTTTACTCACATCTTGGAACTTGATAAAAATAGGGTCATTAAAAGTTTTAAAGGCGTCAGCAAAGTAATAACATTTTTAAATGGAATAATGATCAATATTCACTAAGTTTTCAGTAGGTGAAATGAAATATGGAATAGTGAACAGTGTTCAAACCAAGTCGAAGGCGGGAAGGGGTGCATGATGTATAAAGTCTCCCAAATTACAAGGAAATAAGAGATGCGTAATGAGTGGATTATATATAGCCTTATTTATTTATTGATACTTTCTTAATATAGACCTTATAAAAGAGAAATATTTAAAGATAAATCTTAGAGATCGTTAAACGATATTTGGCGTAAAAACAAAATATAAAATTTGATAAGAGAAAACGCCGAAAAACAATACAAAGCAATAAGTAAAATTATACGCTTCCAGAAATGTAACGTAATCGATCGCGAAAAGATAGGATAAACTTTTGTGTTTTAGCTTGAATGTAATATATCCCAAATATAATTGGGATCTCATTTTCAATAGTTGCAATTACTTGAAATAACAATAGCTATAATAATATATATAAATAAATATATAAATAGATTAATCTTTCCAAATAAATATATTTTATTTACGTATAAACCAAGAGAATGGCCGCTTTCTAATAATGCAGTGATGACTGCAAGTTTCGCTTATGCGGCTTATGTAGAAAAAATATGATGGGCAATAACAAGGAGACAAGCCAAAAGAGAAATCTAAATCAGTCTTAATTTAGATACAAGTCCCGTTATTTACTTTATTTTAAAATTTTAATCTTAAATGCACATATCAGTGTTGTCACACGCACCGTTAGGAAATCTATGTTCTCATAAATTCAGCGGCGTATACCTACCTACTACATCTTTAAATCATTATAAATATAGCTATATATTAAATATAACGAGTGTATTAAGATCTTTAATTAGTTAGTGAAATTTAAACCCGTTATTTTCACGCATCGACGTCGCATCGTCTACTCGGTGTTTTCACTTGTACTGTTATGTGCATATTAAAGTTAAATTTCTGGGACGAGCAAAGTTAAAAACTGCGCAAAATGATATTTGTAGTTTTTGTTGTGATGAAATAGCGCTATATAAACTAGGAAAATTACATTTTTATTTGATATGTGCAAAATTCACTTACTATATCATATTATACGATAAAAATAACATTAAATCGGTTCCCAGCTTTAGTATATTTGTCGTCACCTTATATATTAAAACACGTATATTACGGCTTTAGAGTATTGAAATCGAATTAAACCAATTACATCTCATATGATATAAATAAATAATACCTAACATTGATAACCTGTTATATCTGCAACATATAATTATTGGCAAAACCAAGCTACGGCATCTAATGGTAATGCACTGTGCGTTTATTAATTAGGAATTTATGAAATAGATACTAAATTTTCATAAACCACCATTTATTTGTATTTGAATTTAAGTTAATGTTTGTAAATTTCACCTACTTACCTATTATATTTTCAATTACAATAATTAATTAACACACGGAACAAGCAGACTTACACTCGAAGATCAACCAGCGCAAATGATTCTTCAGGTACCTTGAACTTCGCTTTATATATAATGACCTACTTACCTTTGATGGCTAACAGAATCGGTCGAAGACGTTTTTAAACTGGCTGGAACTATTTAGACCGCAATCATTGGCGTCGCGAAATTGACCAAAAGCCTAATGAATTTTCTATTTTATCACTGGTAAAATAAATAATCTAATATGTATAAACATATCCATCTTTAGATTACATACATATTTAGTTAGAATAATAGTTGTTTTGCTAACTAGTGGAGTTGAAGTCGATGAAATAGACTCAAAATGATATATACAGCAGAAATTGATAAGATAACTCTCCCAATAAGAAGTTTTAAGTGAAGCCTACGTGAACTTTAACCTAACTGCTTAAAGCGAACATACAAAAACATGGTCATATTCCATAGCGAAGGCTGGAAAAATTAGCGAATTGAAATGCAAAAATTCAAGTGCATACTAATTATAAAGTAGGTAATTAATTAGTCAGCTAGGGTTCAAATCAAAGGAAACTAGGCATGAAGCCTTTCTTTTTTTTATAATAGTAGCTATTTGTACAAAAAAGAAAT
>JAEQML010078557.1:0-12383 GCA_016904865.1 Pissodes strobi | reverse complement strand
GTACGGGATCGATCTACGTCAGGTGAGAAGGGATGATAAAGAAAGCACGTTAGATAAAAACAATGACAACGTCTATAAGTCAAAGACTTAATGAGAAACTTAATAAGATTACATTATATCCGATTACTAAGGTGCGCATATTTTCCCGATTGTGGTATATTTTTGAATCGTTTATAGGCTTTGGCCACTGTTTTATAAATATAGTTTTACTTACGAGTTATGTTTTGTTTTGTTTATTGTTGGTTTTGTATTAATAAAACTCAGAATTCATACTGCGCTTGAACTACTTGACAGATACTACTTTGAAAAATATATTTCCCAGAACTTTGACAAATTGATCATAGATTCGACTTGTACTACTGTTGGTATCCAACACTTGAGCTCACGAAGACTCAGGTTTGGGTAAGGAAAAATTATAGGATAAGATCCAACGGACATGAGCTCTGCCGGGAACTGGTTTTTAGGTGAGAGTCACCCGAACTGTTGGTTCGCTAGCATATTTATATAATAAAAAGCGCTGATCGTTGCAAGTTTAAGATTTATAATCGCTCGCGTTGTTTATAATTTGTGTTTAATGTTTACATAATATTTTCCAAGTTCAAGTTCAAATATAGGACAGGGTGATATTTACTTAGTAGTTTATGAATTTTAGTAATTCACAATACAAAGCATGCCATATGAAGATATTGAACAAAAGTAAATATTTTTTATTCGTAACCTTAAGAAACATATTTATTATTATCCTTTGCTCTTTTCACTTCATCAAAAACTCTTTGGATTTATAGATTTTGATATATTTGTATATTTTTCGCTATTACTTTATTCACTTTCCGTCGTCAACACTCAAAGCAAATAAAATATTATCAGGGAATTGCTTTGGAAAAGGTAAAGGAATAATAAGGCAAGCCACATTTTTCTATTATTTTATGGAAACCGAAGTTTAAACCATAAAGAAGCTATTTTAGAAAGATTCGTACGGTAGCTTGCCTAATAGTATTCAGCTGATTTCCATGCATTTTTAGAAGAATAGAATCGAATCTGGAAAACTGCTGCAATTTATGTATATTGATGCAAATTTTCTCACTTGAGAATATCAATTTTTATGCGCCAAAATCAAATAAATCTCGAAATTTTTTAAGGTACAATAATTTCAGACTGATAAATATCCTTAAACAATAACATAGATGTAAAATTTGTAAAATTAAATATATATAGTATTTAGACTATTGTTTTTTTAGTATTGCTGTTTTGTGGATCATAAAACCCGATATTCTAAAATTCATTCGAAATTGGGATTCATAGACATTTATAATGTTTAATGTGATTTGCAGCCCGGTATGTCGTACAAATTCATTTGTTCCCCACGGTAAAAATGCCGAGCGAGAACATTCTTTTTCTCGCTCCAAAAAGCTTCCAAAGATAATTTACATATTTATTAATTTAAAAAATATGCTGACTCAAATACGCAGATAATTTGACCGGTGAGGACTATCTTGATCCTCTCAAAAAACATAAGCGAAGTTTGGAGGAAAAAGGTTCCCCTGCAAATGCAAATTCTGGGTCAAATTATGTAGATTTACACTTAAAAGATGGGGAAATAATTGAAAAACGTGCGTACTTAACAAGTCTGACAAAAAATGGTCTTAAGCATGCTCATTTCAACTAGTTACGGGAAGAATAACTTAATATGTGCAGATAGAAATTAAATTGCTTCTGAGAAAAATGCAATATATAATAAGGGTTGAAAGTGCAGCGTATTTTCCTTAATAAAGGTAGACCCACTTTTATGCTGCATAAGATATTAAACACGCTGATGTGTTATTAATGTTTGCTTTCATATTAAAATTTGAAAAGTTTACCTTGGAAAACGCCTCTTGAGTGGCTTATCAAAGTAAATTGCACAAAGCAGTCTTTATTGGTTAACTTGACTTTGATTGTTCCGAATTCTTTGAATAATACATTTCAGTTAAAGTTTCTTTACGCCTTAGCAAGATTAACATCAAACAGCTCTGCAAGAATTTGAGTGAAATTTGAGCAAAAAATATATTGGAAATAAAGTTTTTGCTTGCTTTCTTATTACCTTACTTAAGTCATGATGTTAATAGTCATATAGGCATGTCCACTGTCATAGAACGTGGAAAATAGCACTCGTGAAACCGTTATCTATGGCGTCCAATATACATGTGGCTACCTAGAGGCTTAAAATCATATTACCACATGTCATAGCGATCCGGAAAGACTAAAGCCCCTTATATTTATAGCAATAATTAACTCGAGGGATGAGCTTTATAGCCACGATTGACCTTAGAAGGAAGGAATTAGGATCTAATTTTAGCTTCTTTTAAATATATAAACCTACTGGTAGTTTTTATAGCTAATTATGACAAAGCCCTCTAGATTACTTCTGTCAAGTATAATACCAAAAGTCGAGTGACCTGAAGTATTTTTAGCAAAGGCAAGATTGGAGTTTTTTATATCGATATAAATTTGAGAGCTGGTGTGTAGATGGAGAGAAGGATTAACTACGATATAATATTTTTCGGTTGCAAATTTCTTCAACAAAACTCTAAATAGGAATGACAGTGCGCTTATCCTCATTTTGACTTCTAAAAATTTTTCTACCGTTAATGAATCGTCTAGGTTTTACGTTAAAATTATTTTTTATCTGCCTGTTTATATAACTTTGACTTTAAAGTGTCAAATAATTGTTACGGCCAAGAAATGACCATATACTTGATCAATAATTAAAATTAAATTTCACCTATTATCCCGTTATTTGAATTTTAGATTATTTTTGGTTTACCATTTCATCAAATATGAGTTAAAAAAATCGAAATAAGATGAGTCTAAATATTCACTACATTTCAAAATAAGGCACACATAAAAAAGACACTGTCATGTATTGTGTACGTAATATATTAATACTTCACTAATTAATTCCGAGCAAAATCCAGCAATTTACATCTACATCTCGTTATAGTGATTTAACTGTCCGTTGTGATAATATCCTTTTATTGTCCTCCGGAAAGGAGGAAGTAAATCACGCATTAGCTCGCCTTATCTTAATATTAATCTTTGATATTACGTAGGTTTCAACTCCAATTTTGAGAACATGCTTGCCAACAATGTGAGCTTCGCTTGATGATCTAGTAAATAGTTAATTGTCTAAAATATATCTTTTGTATGGGTGTAGCAGATTTTAATTCCAGTGGATTTTGTACCTGGAAAAACTACGTTTTATCGTGTAACAGTTCGATTTTCCAATTTAAAAATTTCATCTAGAATTTAGGGAAAAAATGATGCTGTATTTTGCACTCATCGGTTTATTAATTCTGAATTTAATAATTCGCTTGAAATTGCCGCTTTTCTTAATGTAAAATTAACCATATTTTAAGTATAGGTTAACGACATATTTTTATTAGCTTTCATAACCGTTTGTGACTATTTATTTTAGTTGATAGGCGATGCACAAATTATTAGAATAGCTTGGCTTACTTGATCTTACATTATCGTGGAACCGCCAGCCAACCGATTTATATATTTTATATTAGGAATTCCGTTAATAAAACCTAAATACGTTGCATGAGATTTGTCGATTCATACTTTAATTTCAGTGTAAATATTGTATTACCTTTTGGGAACCCCTGGGTTGCGGACCACCAATTACCGGCTCCCATTTCTGAAGATCGTTAGATCGTTTTTAGACCTCTGCTACTCTGCTCTGCTTTGAATACCTTTATCGCTTTATACGGCAGACTAGTTTTCGTGAGGTTTAGGCCAAATAATAGGGATGGGCTATCCATCGCGTGTTTGCCGTTCTCGATTAAGATTTTTGAAGTTTTATCATTCCTGTAAGAGTATTTCCTAGCATTTATTGAAAAATTTAATTTTAGCTCACTATTCGTGACTTCCTCCGTCATTTATCATCATAATAAACGAGAGTTGAGTCGTTTATTGTCTTGGAATTATTCACCATATCGAAATCGCACGGCTTGTTTCAGTCCATCCCTATTTCTTAATCGGAAATAAGCCAAGGCAAATTGACGAAAATGGGCGAGAGTCCTTTCTAGTTCGATCGTTTGGCGAGGAGAGAAGCTTTCTTAAGATACAGTCGTAGAGACTCAACATTTTATTGTGGTTCAATTCTACCCTTTCTTTGGGGATTTGATGTGTTGATTTTCTGTTTGTGTTTTAACACGACCGATTAGTCGGGATATAGATTCTGCTGTATTAGGTAAGCATTTTCTCTATTTTCTACTCCATTTCATCTAATCCGAATTTTTATTTTAATGCAACTTAATTTTGCTCATAAAGGGTAGTTTATATTTTCTTTTAGGAGTGATTCATACCTATTTCTTTATATTCAAGTTGTCTGAACCTTAATATCCCTTTTATTTGCTGATGGGCATAGCAAGTCCATGGTTTTTTTGTCTGGGGAAATTTGTTTTATAAAGAAGATGTGTTTATGCCAGAGAAGGGGGGGGGTTATGATCTTCATTAAAGTAAGGGGGCTTCGTTTAATGGGCACTGGCTTATTTCAGGGTCTTTCTGGAGGGTCAGAATTTTGATTGAAGGTCCACAACTTTTTCCGGAGGGTACAACCTCTGTTTCGGAGGCCGCGACCTTTACCTGCCGCTAGAGTCACCCTGTTCTAGTGGGTTGGCAGCAGGCTTTACCCGCAGCGCTTGACTCGACTCAAATCTATCGAGACACCTCGGCTAGAACTTCCATCGGGGCCCTAGAGAGCCAATTCCCGAGGAATCTATAAGTGCCCGGCACCTTCACCAGAGTTCGACGACTGGATCTGAGTATTGTACTAGAAGCTTTATGTCTCATTATTTCTTATTTAGTATAATCACTCATCGTTTTCTTTTATTCATATAAAAAAAACATTGAACGCCGAGTTCTGAGGTAGCTCATTAACTTCAATCAATCAATAGTTTTATTCTAGTTTGGTTCGTTTATTAACTTGGCAAGTTTTTTTGATCTAATTATTGTGTCCGCTCATTGCGGCATATTATCATTACTACACTCAAAATCAGTGCAGCAATTAGCGCACGCGTACCTAGTTGTAATTAGCTTAGTTAACGTCAAGTGATCACTTTGATAAGTGGTATTTAGGGCATTTAGTGGTAAGGCATATAGAACCGAGTATTTCCAACTGAATTGGTCTCTGTACAATTTTCATATTGTACTCTGTTTATTTTATCAATTACTTTAACATTCTTTTGTCTTTAATTAACCACATTTTAATTTAACCTTTTTCTCCAGATAAATTGTTGCTGTGTTTTAAAAAAAAGAAAGAACTTAGTAGCAAATATATTGTTCCTTAAATTTTTAGATTGTGTTTTCTTGATAGGGTAAGTTAGTTGATTATAATCGCGCCATTATTCTCGTTTTCTTGATAGTTTGAAATTAAGAACTAAGTACCAGTTAATTTTATGAGCTTACCTAGCTATTCTGTACAACACCAGCAGAGCTTTTTCCGTTTAGCTGGCTAAAACGGGTGGCGCTCAAATGACCCCACGACAGGAGCCGGATTATGTAACACTGCTCTCCGGGGCTAGGTTAATTTTTTTAATTAATTGGGGAAAAAAACTTTGCTTATATTTTGGGTTCAATCAGAAAAACGTGTTGCAAATTTGGCGCCCAACGAGAAGCGCCAAATTTGCAACACGTTTTTCTGATTGAACCCAAAATTCAAGTAGAGATTTTTTTCCCAAATTAATTTAAAAAATGAACCCAGCCCCGGAGAGTCGCGTTACAAAGCCCGGCCCCTGTTGTTAGAGTTTTTTCCGTTTAGCTGGCTAGAACGGGTGGCGCTCAAACAACCCCACGACAGGGGCCGGGCTTTGTAACGCGCCTCTCCGGGGCAGGGTTCATTTTTTTAAATTAATTTGGAAAAAAATCTCTGCTTATATTCTGGGTTCAATCAGAAAAACGTGTTGCAATCGGCTAAATTTCCAGATGGTTTGTCCTTATTTTCTTTTGATTGAATTAGCGTTTTTCATTCTTAGTATTGTGATTTAAACTATTTCATTTTAGTGTTCTTCAGTTTCTTTAACTTTCCTAGAAGAAACGAGGTTGATTAGAGCTTCTAAAGGGTAAAGAAGAATGAAAATGACCATGACAATGAATTCATAATATTGTGAACTACCAAAAGCATAAACCTACTAATTAAATATCACCCTGTCCTAAGTTTGAACTTGAACTTGAAAAATGTTATATAAACATTCACAGTTAATTATATACAACTAAAGCGTTCGACGGGACCGATTTTAACCTTTAACGATGCAGCCATCAGCATGTTGAAGCATATAAATACGCAGGCAAACGCCAAGTTCAGGAGGCTTTGGGGCCTCTCTCAACACGGCTCAATTAGCTGGGTGCAGCCCACAGGTGCGTACACTTGTAGTTGTTTTATCACACAACTTCAATATCTGTGAACACCTGGACCTAGGTCCAGGGTGATCAGGTCCCTACCTAACCTGGATGTACGTGTGCACAGGTACACGACATCTGAGGGATTCTAAAAAGTAGTGAGAGTCGAATCTTAGAGTGAAGTATCAAAATTTCCAGTAAGGGAAATTTTTGGCGATTTTTTTTTACCTAGTGCAAGTGCAACTTGCACTGTGACAAACTTAAATTAGAAACGCTAAAATACTTACCATATAAATATCAAAACAAATACATAAATAAAAGACAACCCAGCTCACATAAACTTTATTAATAAGACAGTGACCAAGGGCCTAGAAACACTTAGAACTAAGCCTCCCTCGAGAAGACATGCATTTAATATTAATTGGGTATAGTGTAAACTCTTAATTCATCTATAAACATTTACACGCATTTTTTAATATACAGTCTAATCATTGTTAAGTTTGTTTGTAAATAAACTTGTGAGTGTTTTTATCAACGTGTCTCCTTTATCATCTCTTCTCAATTTGACGTAGTGCGATCCCAAATCTGGGCTTCTCTCTTGCACGCTAAAGCCGGGAACACACTTTCGACACGCCACGCCACTCTGCGAGCTAGCGCGTTCCGTGGCGTGGCGTAAAATTTTTGGTTTAGAAACACACTATAGGCAAGCAGTCGCTGCGACGTACACCGCACGTCAGTTGATTGCGTTTATTTCCCAATTTAATTTTTTCTCGCAGTAGCATTGTTTCTAGAAAAAATTGAATACGCCAGCAGTACCGATTCTTCTGATTGGGAAGAGGAATTGGAAGAAGTTGCAGTCTCTATCTATATATTAGAAAATAAGGCAAGTCATAGAGCATCCTGGGTACACGAAATTAACCAAAGAAGAGAAGAATTGGGCTAATTTCATAGGCTGGTATAATTATTAATTCATATTATGGATGTATTCTTATCGGATCCATACATGGAACTACATGTAAAGAATATGTACTAACATGTACTACAAAGCATGTACTCTATATTTATTCAAACGACCTAATATTTCCAGTTTCTAAGCCAAACTTTCGTAAGAAAAAGTTTTGTCGACGAAATCATTATTCTTATCTTCACACAATTCAATAAATAATTCATCTAGTTACCAGAAATGTTTAATTCCCGTCCTGTTTCCTCCCAGGACGTCTGTCTCATATGCTTATCCCTGTAACCTCAGCATTTGACGTTGTATAAACAAGCATTCATGCTCTCGCACCTTTTCAATAAGTAAGTCATCCATTTTAGGATTAAGATCGCATTAAAAATTACTGAATAAATTAACCGAATTAGCTTTTTGGCGCCTCAGTGCTCACCACGCGTGGCAACAAAAGTGTGGATTTCCACATGCTGCAGCATGCATGGAGTGTGACGTCAGCGTGGCGTGGAGTGATTTCCGTGCCGTGCGGTGTGTGTGTTTCCAGTCCATATAAAAGCATTGTTTTAGAAGCTCCGCACTTTTTGCATAGCACGCCACGGTACACGCTAGCTCGCAGAGTGGCGTGGCGTGTCGAAAGTGTGTTCCCGGCTTTAGTAATAGCGTGGCGTCACAAGTAAAAAATACAAATCGTGGCAGTATGGTGGAGGCGCCGGGCTAAGAAGAAACTAACACAAACACAAAAATTAGGAGAAACCCGAAGCCTGAATGTAAATAGTTGTAATATAAAACCCAAGTGCTCATAGAAAATTATATATATACAAGGCACTTAGGAGGTTAAAATATAAATAAGGAAAATAATAAATTGTATATAGTGAAACAGAAGGCAAACAAAACAATCAATCTACAAATAATATGTCGTGGTAAAAGATAATTGGGGTCGGTTTTTAAATGATGTTCTATAATATTTCATTAATTTTTAGTTAATTTCTTTTGGGTCTGATCTTTCAGGTATCGTGTTTCATGTCAATTGAAATCCTGCTTGACGTTTCGCTTTGCGCATGTCTTTAAAAGGTATTTTGGTGACATTATCGATTGACTTGTTCTAGTAGTCTGTGCCGAACTCCAAAGTTTTAGAACTGAGATTTTTTAAATATTTGTTTCTTGGAGCACTTGTGGTTGACTAAAATTATTTATAGTACAGGAATTATACCGAAAAATAGGTCCAACGACTGATTTTGGTTCTAAGATAGTGCCTTATCACCGGAAACAAAGTAGCCCAAAAGTCCCCGGATTGGAAAATTCACAAGAGCCGATGAAAATATTACAATTTTAATATAAACTACTAGAAAGTCAAATTACCGTTCGCGGCCCCAAGGTGTCAACTGATCATGGTTGAAACGTATTTTTTTCAGAAAAAATATTTTTTCAATCCCGAAATGATATTTTCCTCCAATCGGAAAAAATCACTGGAAATTGCTAAAAACAGGGCCAAATAGGCTTATCTGAGTCATCAGCCCTCAAAAATCTTTAATTATTTTAAATATTCGTATTAAATATAATACGACCACTTAATACTACTAAAATATATCATATTATGTGGACATACATTTATAAGAAATAGTAGTACAAAAGCTTTACTATGTATGTTCACTTAAATCAGTCTATAAATATGGCTAGAAATACCATGACTTGACACTTTCACAAATAATCATGAAATTAAAAAGAATTAAATTACGCCATTTGCGTCACCGGGGTCTTCTTTATTATGAGGCACACCATGCATCCCCGCGGACCAGCTTGGCATCCGCACGCATTTCCACATCTGGACTTGCATGCAGAGCTAATTAGGTTCAGGAGACCCGGCGGGGCAGAGGGCACAAGCCACGCTGGGTTGTTCAATTTTCTCCAGTCATATTTCGTTGCGTCGAGGTTTGTTCCAATTCCAAGCGATTCTTATCAACCTCTTGTCAACCAAGTTATCAGAGCAACAGCGAAGAACTACTCTGACGGTGCCTTGGCTCTACAGTACAAGCTAACTTCCTGAGAAACGGTCAGGATAGAACAAACTTAGCCCACCTTCTGAAGCCCGCACTCGAATACGGAGGTGTAAGGTTGCTACAGGACCCCGGGGATGCTAATATCTTGATCGTGCAGACAGCCGTGCAGTTACAGGGAAATAATAGCCTGATCGTCGCTATAGCTGCAATAGAGATGGATATTCTTACCATGCTTGTCTAGCAGAGAACCTACCCAGAAATTGTGGTTATTCACCCCAGGGACCTGTGGAAGAGCTAGCAAGGCGCCCAATATCGAATTGGTATAGGAGCTTTGGCACTGTGGAGTAAGCAATTATCTTTGCTTACGAATTTTCCGTCTGTGAGACAATGTCAGATGTTTCTGGAAAAGGAAAATCATCAACATTAAAAATTCTCTAGGGCAACGAGCTAACAAGAAGTTGGAGTTTTTAATCAGCCTGGAGCAGATGTGGAGAGGATCATCTCCTGCGCCGAAAAATGCTTATTGCTTTGTACAGAGGAGTGAAATGTGCCACCCTAGATGACCATCGCTACAAGCTCTACAACAAGTTAGCTGCCATGCCAAAGCTATATGCTGATTTGCAGCTGAAAATTTTGCCCTTTACAATTACAGCTGCTCGACAACATTCATTGCGCGTGCAGGTACACGCGCAATGAATAGGTAAGTTGAAGAAAAATAAGACGGTAAAGCATCCTGCATTAGTGAAATATTAATTAGGTTGTTATTGTTTAGATTCAAGAATGGCTGGGAACTGAGACAAAGCTGGACGCAACGAAGTATGGCTGGAGAAAACTGGACAACCCAATATGGCTTGTGCCACACAAGCCCAGATGGAAGAACGAACAATAAAATAGAAGAATTAAATAGCGATAGAAAAAACATAGTACAAGACGTTGACGTTCTAAATAAATTTTCATTTGGTTCGGACCACAGAATGGTAATGGTGGTCATAAACACAAAACGGGAGAGAGCAAATATGATTTCAAAACATGTCCCCCAGAAATTGTCTCCTGTCGGAGAGCTGGGTGCCTACCAGGAACAGATAAAGCAGGATCTGGAGAATGCCGATGCTATGAGAGCACATCAGATCGATATTGATATTGAAATACTAAATCAACAAATTCGTATAATTTTAAAGGAGGCACAAGAGAGGTGGAGTTTCAAAGACCAGAAGACCACAAATAAGCTTAGTGAGGGAACAAAACAACTCATGCAACAAAGAAGAGAATTGACTCTCAGATACATTATAAATGCAGATCATCTGGGAACTTAAATGAAACCATCTCGAAGAGCCTAAGGAGGGACCCGAGAAGGCTTAAGACCGAAGAAATAAACAATGGTATCGAAAACAACAAAAGCTTGAAGGTCCATCGAAGAAATTCCCCTCCTGGCACCACGATCATTGGTAAACTACACAATAAGGCCGGCCAAACTACAACAAATAGAGAAGAGATTGTGAGGATAGTGGAGGAATTCTATACTGAGCTTTATAGGGAAGAAAACCACACTCCCCGTGAAAACATATACCACTTGCCTCATATCCAAAATCAGGGAAGAAATAAAAAATAACAAATCCCCAGGCGATGACGAAATTACTATAGAATCAATTAAAGGAGGTGGAAGCGGGCTGCTTAAGACTATAAGCATACTTTTCAGGCATGTCTTCAGAAGGGGACAACACCTTCTAAATGAAATAACGCAGTAATAGTTATAATGCGCAAAAAATTAGATATTTTAAAATTAGAAAATTATAGACCTATAAGTCTGCTGTCACTCATTTATAAACTCTTTATGAAGATAATAAAAGCAAAGCGCTTGACGTCCAAACTGGATTTATACCAACCACGTGAGCAAGCAAGTTTTAGGGCAGACTACGGAACAACCGACCATCTCCAAACTATTAAGACTAATCGAAAAGTCTATCGAGTATAATAAGCCACTTGTTCTGATCTTCGTGGACTTCGAAAAGGCCTTCGATCGAGTGAATCCTGACAGAATTTTGTTAGCGCTGACGGACTCTCGTATCATCGATATATTATATTACTGAAGAGGATATACGAGCAGGTAACGGCAAGTGTGAGACTACAAACAACAACAAACAAGTTTCAAACTGAAAGAGGCGTTCGTCAGGGCGATACAATATCTCCAAAACTTTTTACTGCTGTACTGAAGTATGCCCTCAAGAGAGTGAACTGGGATGAAATAGGTATAAACATCGATGGAGAACTATTGAGCCAGCTGAGATTCGCTGACGATATTGTCATACCAGCTGAGTGCAGACCAGGCGCAGAGTATGTTGAAGAATCTCCACGATGCGTGCCAGGAAATTGGACTGGAAATTAACTTCTCGAAGACACAATATATATCTAACCTTGTCCTGAGTGATGATATCTTAGTGGGGGATAGGCGTATCGAGCAGGTAGCTTCCTATAAATACCTGGGGCATGAGTTAAGGATTGGGAGAGACAACCAGTCCTGCGAGTTGAAAGGAAGGATACGTTTAACATGGGCAGCATTTGGTAGGCTTAGGGAAGTCTTTAAAACAAATATTTAAGTATGTCTCAAAAGGAAAGCATTTGATCAGTGTATTCTGCCAGTGTTAACCTATGGGGCAGATACGTTGACGCTTGCGAGGAAAATCGTGGACAAGCTGCGCGTCGCTCAGAGGTCTATGGAGTGATCAATGTTGAGCTTATTTCTAAGGGATACGGTGCCTAACGCGACTATACGTCATAGAACGGGCGTTACGGACGTGATAGAACGAATAGTAAACTTGAAATGGAATTGGGCTGGCAATCTCGCAAGAGCATCAGATGGAGGATGGTCAAAGCGCATTCTGGAATGGAGATCCAGACACGAAGCCCACAGAAGCAGGAGTAGGAAGCCGATAAGGTGGACGGACGATATTTAAAGAATCCGAGGAAACTGGATACAGGCAGCCCTGCGCTGGCCCGGGCAGAGTGACATAGACTAAGAGAGGCCTATGTCCAGCAGTGGACGCGAATGGCTGTTTGAT
>JAEQML010078556.1:0-12383 GCA_016904865.1 Pissodes strobi | reverse complement strand
CTCTTCAATTTTCGATATATATGAGTGATTGTTTGTTATATAGGTACTTGTTTATAATATGTAAAATTAATAATAAAAATATTGAATAAATAAATTAACTTACCTTAAAGTTACTGCAAGCCTCTCTTCAACTGAAATAGCGTTATTAAATCTTGTTGTTTGCCTCTGTAAACCTTCTTTAACATAAGAACAAAGATCGTCAAATGAAGACACACTCATCCTAAAGTATGAAAAAAACCTTTCTTCGTGGTTTCTGAGAACATTAAACAATGTGTGAAACTGTCCACATGTAAGTCTCTGTGCGTTAACTGGATGAATACTATATTTTCTTTTCCTCCGCTTTTTCTGTAAATACCTGGAGACAATAATTGCTAACAATATGTCATCTTCCATGGTTTGATCTGAACTGAATAGAAAAACGCTGTCAAGCGTGGCCACGTGCCAAGAATTTAGACGACAGCGACCTGGTCGCGACGTTCGTGACGCCGCGACCAGGTCGCAAGCATGGCCGGACCCTAAATCTCTCTTAATTTGAACTGAACTCTCTTCTCACGGTTAAAACTGCTTAAAATTGTATATCTTAAAACAACAACGATTCAGCAATCCACATACAGATAAGTATTTGAAATTGATGAAGCTGCGCTACGTGACGGTGTTATCGGTTTCAAAGAATTAAAGTGTGTTTATTAGAGCGGATCAGATTTCATGAACGGAAATTTGGCTATTAGTTTTATCTTGAAAGATTAAATAAAATACTGGATTATACGAATAGTGTGTTCACCCTGCAACAACATTTAATAATATTTGTAAAAGAAAATTCTTCCTCACAGACAATCGTTACTGTTCAAAATATTTTGCGCCTGATGAGTTTTAGGTGAAGTAATAACGAAATATTTTTATCGAATGAACAGGGTGTCCTAAAATAGCTGGAAAACTCGTAGAAAAAAATCGTAGAATGTTATTTCAAATCAAGGTATTAAACAAGATATCACATGTAGCTGGAGTTAAATTCATACTTCATGATAACATTCTTAGCATACGAGTTTACGTTCAGAATCCAAACTAACCCAAACTAACGATTTGAACTTCTGCACAATCCACTAGAATAATTCGATAGGAATGTTCTTCCTGGATCATGATACAAAAAACGTGAGGCAAAATATTGCTTCCATAATATTTTTCAATAAAATATTTGTCGATCTCGTCTAAAAAAAATGCATCATTTTAATATATTTTTTGAAAAAATAATATTTCGGAAAACATTAATTTGATATTTATACAAATTTTTAATTATATTCGAAAACGATATAAAAAAATTGACCAAGTATACATTTTTAGAGCAGTTTTCATGATTATTTATTTTCATGTGGGAAAGTACAAGAGCTGTCAAAAATCAGTTATCGCAAATAAATTAAAAAAAAAAGTCAGAAAGCAATATTTTTACATTTTATTAAATTAGAATTATGCGTGCTAGTTGGTTATAATACACTACAACCAATTTTATAAGAATTGACCGCTGTTTTAATATCAAAGTTAATTGTTTCTATGGATAATGTAGGGCGCTGTCAGCTTATCACTAGTTCATGCCCTTTCCTTTATTTTTGTTTTAGAAAACTAAACTGCTGGACACTCAACGTGCCTAAAGCGATGTTTAATGGTATTTTTAACGTTCGATATTTTGAAAACGGCAAGCCCAAGTTCGGTTTAATGCTCGTTTGCTCAAGATATGTTGATTATACTGTTGCTTGTTTAGCCACAAGCTATGAGCGGAGATGGTTTATAAATGATGTGGACTGAAACTATATTTTTTGCAAAATTTGATTTAATGATATCTTTAACAAAACAAAATTTTATTTGCTCTACTATACCTAAAAATAATCCATATACAAGATACAAAAAAATTCTTGCAAATTTCTGTTATTTAGATATTCATGCGATACACAGAGGGTTTGCTAAAACATTGACAAATTCTTGCAAATAAAATCGTAACTCGTTAGTTCGAGTTCAAAACAAATCGGTTGTGATAAACTTTTCATTATTATGATTTATGATGCAATTATCAAGAAAAATTGTGTTGCCAAATATATACGATTCTGTAAGAGTTTGCAGTAGGTCATATTAAATAATATTTATAAGTTTTTGAATTTTTATACATTTTATGTTTTAGGACCCTTGTACCGCGACGATTTTTCGTATTCTACCCTAACCACTCTTTTAAAGAAAATAACGACGTCCCTGTTATAGCAATTTTCAACGATTTGAGGAACAAGTTTAATGATCTTACATAACATTTTAGGATTTTAGCATTATTACTCCTTTGTGAGATATTTTTTTACCTATTTCTCCACTCCAGTCTTATCGAAAATTTCGATATAGAACCGCGTGGGTCCCGGCATCAGGAAGGAAATTGCACAAGTGCTAATTTAGTGACCATAAAAAGGCTGAGAAAACAAAAAAACTTAAAAATATTGGACACTTCGAGGGACACAAGTGTGATAAATTAAAATTATTAGTAAGCTCATTTAATCATTGCCGCTCTGTGCCCGCCTAATTAATTTCGGCGAAGTGGCCAGCGTCAATTTAAGGCATGGCACCTGCCAGCAGCCAAATGCATGCCATCTGTCACTTGTAATTTTTAGCCACGTGTGCTGCCTATTTTGTAGGTTATGTCATTTGTCAATTTTGACTGATGCCATTTGTCATTTTTCAGCCACGTTTTCTCGGGATGGCGCAAGGAATACAAGTAACACCTTTAAAGCTACGGACAAGGACGGGACTGCTACCAGGGCCCATCAAAACTTGCTTATAATTAATGTTCCGAAAACAGAATGTTACAAACGTACGCGCTAAATTCAATCCACCCAAAATTGAAGTTTGTCTAGCGACGCAAATTTTATTTTCTATTGAATCGGACTAAAATAACGTAGAGTGATGCAACACGACTGGGCGAAACTACGGGGGTGTTTCGCTAACAAATATAATTGCGCTCGAAACGCTAAATAGTGGCAGCGAGTTCTAATGCTATTTTCGCAATAGAAAATATCGGCCCGTGATATGTCTGCTAATACTGCTCACCTTCGGGGATTTAGATAAGGTTTCGATAATTTTGGACATCTTCAGGATTTAAACAAGGTTTCTAATAAATATGGACATCTTCACGTATTTAGACCTAATTTTGCTTAATTCTGATCATCTTTAGAGGTTTAAACTTCGTTTTGATTAATACAGATAATCTTTAAGGATTGCGATTGTTTTCGGTCAATGTAAGGCATCTTCATGATTTTAGACAATGTTTTAATTAATACTAGTCATCTTCAAGAGTTGAGAAAGGATTTTGGCAAACGCTGATTATTTTTAGGAATTAAGGTTTCTCTTAATTCTTGTCACCATCAAGGAAATGTACTTGATGTCGGCTAATGTCACACATAGTTATTGATTTAGACCAAGTTTCTGCTAATGTGAGTTATTTTCAAGGATTTAGATTTGGTTTTACATAGTTTCGGTCAATTTAAGACATCTTCTTTAAGTCCTTAAAGATATCTCACTTTGAAGATTTCAACCTGGTTTTGAGAATGTAAAATGTAACGTCTTTTAGACCAAGTTTTGGGAAATATTGATCATCTTCAGGGACTTTGGACCGATTTTGGCTAATATAAGGCATCTTCAGGATTTAAACAGTCTCTAATAATTATGCACATTTATGTTTTTAGACCTGTTCGAGCTTAATTCTGATCATTTTCAGGGTGATCAATGACAGTTTGTGACAAGGGGGGCTGCATTGTGTTAGCAGGCAGGAACGTCAAACTGGTGAGAGCAGTTTGATTACGGGGAGTGACGCCCCCGCCATTCCGATTTGCCACGGGATGTGGCCCATCAAATCCCATCGTCCTCCTCCAGGCTGGAGAACACCAAAATACAAAGTCTGGAGCTGATCACTGCGGAGTGACCCAACAAACCACATTTTTACCCCTGTCAGACTAGGAACCACCAAAGGAATGAGTCTAAACCCGATGCATCCAGTGGAAGCGGCCCTAGGTGGTAGATGCATACGCCTACTCGCATCGTCCGCTGAAAGACCACCCCACCAGAACTGGGAAGCGCTAAGTGGTTTTCCCAAATCACGTTTCGCTTCCGCGCTGGTGGTTTCGGGTTTCACAGTAGGAATATAATAATATGGAAATGATGGTGCTTCCAGGATCAAAATATTCCGGAGGTAAACTCCCCGGCCATTCGGATCTCCGGGCGCTGGGTGGCCCTGGGAGCACTTCATTCTGCACTTCACAGACAGCAAAGATACCGAACCAATTTAGAATTGATTTCTGCAACATAAGACGCCTAAATACAAACATAAATTCGGTACACCAACATCTACAAGCAAATAGACCAGACATACTAACCCTTACAGAAACACAAGTATGTTATACGACAACAACAGTGAACTACTCCTATCCTGGTGACGACTTACCTACCCGATATAGACATAAGTTCGGAATATGCCTTTTTGTCCGAAGCAACCTTTCATGTCACCGCGAGGAAACACTCGAACCGAACAACTATGACGTCATGTGGCTCAAGTTCACCGCCAAGGGATTAATCAAGTTTATATGTTGTCTCTATCGCCGTCCGAGCGATAGAGCCTACCAAAGCTTTTTCTCAACACTAGCTACTACTTTTGACTCAATACAGGTTGATCACCCCAGTTCAGAAATAATCGTTCTGGGAGACTTCAATGCCCACAACACCAACTGGCTCAAACATCACAACAAGACCGACAACGAAGGTAGAGAAGCTGTAACATTTGCCATCAGCTGCGGGCTTACTCAACTTGTAGACCAACCAACTCGAATCTCAGAGAGGGGCGAATTCGCCACCCTCCTGGGCAGTACACAGTTACAGTTGGTCTGCCATTAGGTACTTCCGACCACAAACTTATTACAACGGTTTGTGAATTACAACTCATACAGAAGGATCCACCATTGCCTCGCAAAATCTGGCATTACAATTCTGGAAACTGGGACGATCTAAGGAAGTTCTACTTAGATTTTACGTGGCTTGACGTCTGCTTGGGCGCTGACGACCCGTCAGTCCAGTCTGCTGCGAAAAGATCACGCAAGTAATCTCCTCAGGAATGGAAGCATACATCCCAAATTCCATCAAGTTACCATCAAAAGGAAAGCCCTGGTTCGACAGTAGATGCGAAAGAGCTGTGGGTAGAAAACAGCAAGCCTACAAGTAATGGCAGCAAAATCAGACCGCCGAAAATCGCAATTATTTTGTTGAAGCGAGAAACGAATGCAAGCGTGTTATTGATGAAACTAAGGACAAACACAATCAAAGGATCAGGAATAAACTTTTGCAATGCCCCAGTGGCTCCAGGAATTTCTGGTCGATACTAAAGGCAGTAAGTAACAACTTTACAGAAACGTCTCTCCCACCTTTGACAGACGAACGTGGCATCACGGCGACTACAGCCAAGGAAAAAGCAAACATGCTCGCCAAAGTGTTTTCTTCGCACTCTACCTTAGATGTCCCCCAAGGCAAGACTCTCCCCACCATATCGAACATCAACACTACCATGGCAGAAGTCAAATTTCATCACCGTCATATTCGTAAAATCCTTAAAGAACTAGATACGCAAAAGGCATCAGGACCGGACTGAATACTTTTTTTTTGGTATTTTTTCTTGTCTTTTTCGTATTTTCAATGACGACCTAATGTACCTTGTGTATTTTTTGGCAATATAAATTTATTATTATTTTTATTATTATTATTATTATTATTATTATTATTATTATTAACTACTGCTATTCATTGTCTTTTTGTGCTTGAATTGTTTTTTATTGTTCGTACATGTAATTGTCTGTACACTGTTATTTATATACATATTTTTACATTATTTGTACTGAATTTAAATGCATTTTTTTGTATTGACATGTGTTGTATGTTTCTGTATCCGACTTAAATATTCTGTTTTTTTTTCTTTTTTGTAATCTACCATACAATTATAGAATTATTCCATTTATTTTTTTTTGCTTAACAAATGTATTTTTTTGTATCCTTTCTTGTCTTTTTTGTATTTTCAATGACGACCCAATGTACTCTGTGTATTTTTTTGGTAATAAAAATTATTATTATTATTATTATTATTATTATTATTATTATTATTATTATTATTATACCTGGCATCGTGTTAAAGAACTGCGCCAACGAACTAACACCCGTTTTTTCCACGCTTTTTTCTTTGTCTTACGGAAAAGTGATTTACCCATCTTCTTGGAAGGTCGCTCGAGTGCAACCTGTTCCAAAAAAAGGCAAGAAAACCACGTCCTCAAACTATGGTCCAATTGCCTTGCTTCCAATAATCTCCAAAGTCATGGAACGCGTAGTCAATCAGCAACTACTCAAGTACCTCGAAATCAACAAAATAATCAGCGATAATCAATACAGCTTTCGCAAAGAGGGATCGACAGGAGATATATTCACCTATGTCACTCATATATGAAGTAGGGCAATTGAGAACTACGGAGAGTCTCGAGCGATTGCGTTGGATATTTCGAGGGCATTCGACAGAGTTTGGCATGACGGACTGCTCAACAAACTACCGTCCTTCGGACTGCCAGTCTCTCTCTGCAGCTGGCTAGCCAGTTTCCTTAAGAGCCGATCTCTGCACGTTGCAGTCGATGGACACATCTCGGACACATTCACCATACTGTTTACAGTTTTGCAGATGACAGTACCCTTGTCTCCCACTTTAGATCAGAAAAACACTTACCAGCGACTAAGACCCATCACCGCAGACAGGAGCAGATTACAGCAATTAATCAAGACCTGGAAAAAGTTCAAACTTGTGGCGACCGAAATTTGGTCCAGTTCAATGCAGCAAAGACCCAAGCAGCCACGTTTACCAAGAGGGCCAATACAGCGGCCAATGGACGATTATCAGCGGGCCCTGACATCATTATGGCAGGATCGACCATTCCTTCATCCTCGTCAATCGGACTGATGAGTGTCTCGGTCAACAGCAATATGTCCTGGCATGACCACGTTGCTAACATCGCAAAATCAGCCTCCCAGAAGCTTGGTGCGCTATTTCGCGACAAAAAACTCTATACACCGCAGCAGTTGCTCTTGCTCTACAAAGCGCAAATAAGACCGTGCTTAAAATACTGCTCACATAACTGGGGTGCCGCGCCAAAGCACATCCTAAAGCTGCTGAATTCCATTCAGAAGAGAGCTGTGCGTCTCGTTGGCGACCCGGAGTTGATCCGGAATCTAGATAGTTTGGAACACCGCAGACATGTAGCCGAGATATCTCTGTTTTACAGATACTTTCACGGCAGATGTTCCCAGGATTTGGTCCGCCTCATCCCGCCCCTGGCAGCTTCTGTCAGACAGTCACGACAGACGGCAAGGGCGCAACAGTTCGTCGTACAACTAGAAACACCTAGAACATCGCTTTACCAGAACTCCTTTGTCTGGCGCACTGCTTCACTGTGGAACTCACTTCCAGGACATCTGTTTCCCACTAATTACAACTTACAAATATTCAAGAGCCGTGTCAATCAACATCTTCGCATACACACCGCTCGTTGAGCGCCATAAGGTCTCACTTTAGTGTGTGTGCCACTGGCCTAAAAAAAAATGACTTGAGTTATAGCTACAGAAGCTCGAAAGCTATTCAGATCAATGCGAAGAGTGGAGAGAGGCATTATGGCTGCCCGCAAATACAGTCTCAGGGAAGCCGATTTTTTTAGTACACTGTTTGCAAATGGGATGACTGCGGAAGTCACAGCTGACTAGATCCCGGCTCTAAATAATAATGCTGAAAGAAGCACAAGAATAATAAATAACCAGAAGCCAATCTTTCCTCGTTGCTAGGCACTGGCTGCCGTGACCTTGCACTACTTGATCCGCTGACATTCCGCCGAAACTCGCCAGTGTCGGCGCTCATGGCCGGATAACAAGCAATGTCTAAGATGCACCTTCTATTACACTCGCGAACAACCACCTAAAAATCGATTTTTATGTAAATGGACCTGTCGCATCCTATTTTGGTGTTCGACAGTCAATCCAGAATTGCGAAACTGGTCAAAATTGACCGATTTCTGAAATATCTCAAATTTTGTGTGATATTTTTAATTTTTGCTTATCACCTTATATCTCCCTAACTTTAAGTCTGATTGAATTAAAATTTTTAGGAGACTCAATTTGGACATTTGTTATCATGAGTGACATGAGACAAATGCAAAAAAAAATGTAATGGTCACCAGTTTTATTTTTTTTTAAAGTTGGTGGCACGAAATTTCTTAAAAATGCAGCAACAAATACTCGATCGAGAAAACTTTTTTGCTTTTAGAGATAGATGTATTAGTAAGCGACAAAGTTGTAGCCAAAAAACCGAAAAAACTTTTTTATTTCGGTGATTTTTTTGATAACTTTAGTTTTCAAGAAAACGATGCTGCAATAAAACACTTCGACTGCCGCGTCGCAACAGTTGGCTAACGGGGCGTCATAGGTGAGCGATTTGTAGCGAACGCGAATCAGTAGCGATGCAGTGCGACTATATTAATTTTTCGTACTGCATCGCCAGCGCTTCGCGTTTGCTGCAAATGGCTCCATCTTCCGAAATTCCGCCGAAATTCGCCAGAGTTGGCGCTACGGCTCGGCTGTAGTAAACGGATCGTCTAAAATATGGTAAAAATCTAGCTGTTGGAAATGCGGGGTTATACTTTGGATGGATTTTCCCTTGTTGAGTGTTTTGTGTTTTAATGGATTTTTGGACGAGTTAACTTATATTATACACTAAAATCGATTAATAGAGAGTAACACAAAACCATAAGTTAATAATTTGGCAAAATAAATATATTGCTTAGAAAATAAGTAGTTTTATTTATTAGCATCTTTAAGATCTTAGGAATGATTAAATCGCTGAAAACGCCAGTATAAATAACTAACCGAACATTGATTGAACGACTAACCAAAACTAACCAAATCTATTAAAATTGATTATAACGTATCGAAACCGGTTTAAATGACTAAGTAAAATAAGTAGATACTAAGTACCACACTTGGACGACTAATCAAAACTAACCTAATCTATTAAAATTTATTATAACGTATCGTAACCATACTGTGATACTCGTGACTTTTCTATTTGTAAATATGAATACCTATCTTTTTATGTACTATATTAATAGATCAATTTGCATATTAATGAAATATCTGGCAGCGTTAACATAGCGGAATATTTTGATATGATAGGATTCAACAGGACATTATTATTTGGAATGGTTTTAAAATTAAAACTAAAGCCCATATGCTGAAAACTCATCAAAACGGATATCTGTGAATTTGAAAAACTGATGGTTTGGAAAAATTCTTAAATAAACGGTACTAATTTCCCGCTTATTGGAATTAAAAAAAAAAGTTGGAACATAGCTCCGCCACAGAACTGGGAAAAATTGGAAGGTCAATATTTCACTAGTAAAGTGGCTTTATCATATTTTCCCAAGGAAAACAAATAAGTGCATATTATTTGCCTTACTAATAATTGGTAAATAAGTACAGACTTTAAAGAAAATCGTTGGAGCTGTTTCCGAGAATATCTATTTTGTTCATTTTTCTCAAGAGTAAAGGGACTGCACCGATTTTTCACAAAAAACGAGGTAGTTATTTGCCTACTAAATTGTAAACATATAGAAAATCTAATGAAAATCGTTAAGGCGTTTTTTGTGAAAACTATTTTTTTTATATTATTCTTTATATAAACTATCCTTAATTGTAATGTTAAAGAAAAAGTTTATAAAACGTCTGGAGATATTTTCCCGAAACTCCTAAATAGTAATTCTGGTAGAAATCGGCCTACTGGTTTTGGAGAAAAGTCGTGTGACGGACACAGACACACACACAGGGACACAATTTTGTTTTTTCAGAATTTAATGTTTTTTGGACTCTAGGATCCCCATAATTCATCGAGATTGGCAAAAAGTCGCGACAAGCACATTACACGTGATGGAAGTGAATACTTCTTTATCGATGTTATAAGAGAGAAAGAGTGTAATCAATTTTAATAGATTTGGTGAGTTTTTGTTAGTCGTCTAATCAACTTTCGGTTAGTTCTACTTAGTTTCAAATTATTTTACTTATTTGAGCAGGTTCCGATACGATATAATCAATTTTAATAGATTTGGTTAGTTTTGGTTAGTCGTTGAAGCAACTTTCGGTTAGTTCGGCATAGCCTCAACTTATTTTAGTCATTTGAACCGGTTCCGATACATTATGAAAATTTTTAATAGATTTGGTTACTTTTGGTTAGTCGTTGAAGCAACATTCAGTTAGTTTCACTTAGGCTCAACTTATTTTAGTCATAAGTCACGAATATCTAATAATATTAAGTATTATAATATGTATTTAAAATCTGAATAAAAGTCGTTTATTATTATTATTATTATTATTATTATTATTATTTGAACTGCTTATAACAGATATATCATTAACATGCAAAACAATCTATTAATTTAGTACATAAAATATAGCATTCATTTTTACAAATAAAAAGTCACGAGTATAACGGTACACGTAATAGAAGTGAATACTTATTGATCGAGTCTCAACTTATTTTATTTATTTGAGCCGGTTTCGATACATTATAATCAATTTTAAAAGATTTGGTTAATTTTGGTTAGTCGTCTAGTCAACTTTCGGTTAGTTTCACTTAGTCTCAACTTATTTTAATCATCTGAACCGGTTCCGATACATTATGAGAATTTTTAATAGATTTGGTTACTTTTGGTTAGTCGTCGAAGCAACTTTCGGTTAGTTTAACTTAGTCTCAACTTAGTTTACTTATTTGAGCCGGTTGCGATACGTTATAATCAATTTTAATAGATTTGATTAGTTTGGGTTAGTCGTCCAAACCACTTTCGGTTAGTTTTACTTAGTCTTAACTTATTTTACTTATTTGAGCCGATTCCGTTATGTTATAATGAATTTTAATTGATTTTGTTAATTTGGGTTAGTCGTCTAATCAACTTTTGGTTAGTTTCACTTAATATCAACCTATTTTACTTATTTGAGCCGGTTCCGATACGTTATAATCAATTTTAATAGACTTGGTTAGTTTGGGTAGTCGTACAATCAACTTTCAGTTAGTTTATTCTCAACTATAGTTCAGCACTGTATAAACAATGGTTCAGCCAGAGTACAAATAATATCGAGTAGATTCACTTAGCAAAAATCGTTTGATGTTTTTGGATCAAACGCAAAAGCCGCAGCACGGTAAAAAAATTAGTTTTTACCCTACCTGCAGCAGCGAGCAGTCTGTGAGGGGAGATTCAAAAAGTATTAGCTGATGCAAAATTATTTCCTCGGTTATTATTTCATACACGATATTTCAAAGGGCTATTAAGGTAATTTTTAATACGTGATTCAAATGAATAAAACTATGTAATAAAGTTATACAAATTAGTAACGTATACTAAATTCAAAAACATTATAAATAAAGGTAATACCTATTAAAATAATTTATTTGACAGTTTGTAACTTGATTCATCTATTAAGACATGTATAAAGCAGAAGGTTCAAAGTACCTGAGGAATATTGTGGGAATTTAAATATAAAAAGGACAAACTAAGCTAGTAAAGTAAAATTTATAGCTTCTTAAAAGTCTAAACACTTCATTACTCGCGCTACGAGTATTTCTCTCACATTTTCCGCGAAATCGTCAGTTTTCGGAGATGGCTTTGCGGACGGAGTTGTCCTCCACTACTCTAGCTGACTTATTTGGCGTCCTCTTTAACAAGCTGCTTTTGTGAGAATTTCTCTCATCGCGCTACGTCTGCCGAGTACTTTTAACATTGAATTTTTTTTTGTTTTGCTGTTATGGGGCATCAAATTGCGAAAAAGTGCATGCTACATTTGCCACACATGATGTGATATGCGTGATGAACTACTAACCCAAACTAACCAAAAGTAATCAAAAGCACCAAAAAGAACTAAATGTATCGGAACAGATTAAAAAAATTAAAGTAAGACTAACTCAAATTATCGGAACTTTTGCAGCTAACCAAAACTAACCAAATACATTAAAATTTGTTATAACGTATTGGATCCGGTTCAAATTACTAAAATAAATTGGAACTAACTGAAACTAACCGAAAGTTGAGTGAACAGCTAACCAAAAGCGCCAAAAACGCCTAAACCTTATCGGGCAAATTACAAATATTAAAGTAAGTTAAAATTAACTTAAATTAACCGAATTTTGGCGACTAACCAAAACTAACCGAAAACATTAAATTTGATTGTAACGTATCGGAGTCGGTTCAAGTGACTAAAATGAATTAAAACTAACTGAAATTAAAGAAATGCCTTTTTAACATTATAAT
>JAEQML010078555.1:0-12383 GCA_016904865.1 Pissodes strobi | reverse complement strand
GTTACCTATCTATCCAGACAATACCTCCTGGTAAAAATGCCATTAGCAAAAAAACACCAGAATCAAACTAAAGATATCCGCTACCTCTAAAGTGAAATACACAAGAAGCAGCTCTTCGCAAGTCGCTATTAATGGGTCGTAAATGGTTTTTCCAACTAAGGTAATGATTCTTACAACACGCGAGAACGTAATATTATACACTGTTAAAACCCCGATATATGCTATAATTTCGTTTTTCAAATAGCTACTCCCTTTTCCCTTTGTTTGCTCTTTTCTATTTCAATATTGATGACTGGATAAATGATGTAAAAATATAATTTATTTGTACAATGGAAATAATAGGCCGCAAATTTGTGGATTTAAGTATGGAATGTTAATAAAACACATCTTAGGTAACAGGGTCTTCAACAGATAATTTTAAGTCTTTTGCCTAAGTAAAATTTATCTAGGGTCATTCAAAGTCTACTTTTAATTTCTATCGTTATTAGCCTGAATAAAGCCGAAATATTTTTTTATCTTGCCGTAATAAATGGAAAAAATTAAAATTATTTGCTCAATTTAATTTGCGAGCCATAAAAGGCGACGATTTCATTCACGAATTGAGTAAGATACATTTTCCTAAATTATAAGTTTATAGCTTATAATCTTTCCCAGATTTTGAAACTTGCGAGATATTAATGCTGGGAGGGAAGCACAGTCGCTACCTACCAATTATCATTAAAATCTACTTTACAACACTAGCAGTAGTCAAGTGGATTATCTGACTATTAATCAATTCCGAGCTGAAGAGGATAAAATTGCGTAGATAAATTTGTCCCATTTATGCCATAATTGATCTACTTGCAAACTTCAAAATCTTCAGTTTATCCCCTCATATATTTCTATATTTTTTTCAATGCACTTGAAATGGGTAGATCAAAATGAGACAATGGACTCTGGATTACAATAGGGAAGGTATTTTTCAGAACTCGCCATACTTATGTCTGATGACTTATACTATTACTATACTATATTATTTATACAATTATCTGTCGAAAAAGTATTCTGGGTTTTCATATCGAAAGGTTATGCATATTATGCAAACACATACATATAATATTACAGTCGCAAGTTTGCAAAAACCAAAATTAAAAATTGATTTTGGTTCCTCTCGACCTGAACTAGACGTTATCTTCATGGAAATAGATCCGGTTTTGACTAATGCTGGTTATAGGATTAAAGAAAAATATTTGATTGTTTTTATTAATATTCTTGTATATAATTTTTAATATAATAAATGTCATTGGTTTTCAGAGTTGTTCTTCTTTTCGATAGTCAGTCTGGACCAATAATTTATCATGCTATTTTGAGTATGTTATCTGTATATAGAAGGTAATAAATGGTAATTTACCATATTCAAAAATAATATTCTACCTACCTATTATGTTGTTATCTAAAAAGTTACCATTAGTAAAACTATTATTCAGGGACTAGACTCTTATCTAGACACAGTTGTTAAAATATCTTCCTAGAACTAGGATTAATTTAATTCCTCGTAATATTGAACAACATGTGCTTAATCTTTGGAGTCAAAAAGCTGATACAGTCCTGATCCGTTATGTCCGGTCTTTATCTAATATTTGTTGGTAATTGACGGTATTTGCTTATGTATAGAAATCATCATGTTATTCATTAGTTTGGTAATCTGCTTAATATTAAAACATTTCCAATGAACTTGAGATTTTGATCGACTGTGTTAAAATTGTACTAACTGTATTAACGTATATGAACTTGATGTTCATATACGTTAATACAGTTAGTACAATTTTAACACAATACCCTCAATATGAAACTTATACATAATGGTATTTTTGGTTTTGCCTGCTCAAAAAAGCCTATTTTTGCATTTGGGTACATTGATCTTCATAGATATGTTCTATATTGTCGTGGCATTTCCATTAGCAATCCTAAACGTTTTAGAATTCTTCTTTTTGAAAACGATATGTCATCGAATGGTGAGATTATCTCAAATTTGTCAGCTTGGCTGAAGTTACCTAGTTGACCCTTAGCCAAAATGTGGACCGAAAAGATATTATCCATCTAAAATTGAGGAAGCGTAATAGATAATTATTTGGTACAGAAAATATTAATCTTTAGCTGGTTTTATAAGCATCAGGAAATAACGCTGAAGACCATACTAAATGCTGTAAAATTTCAGGTCATCTGCATATAAGACAATGTGAGCTGATTTGAAGCAGGAAGCGACATCATTGATGAACAGAAAATCATTAGTCCAGTATGTAATCATTGGGGTATATCAGAAATAGCCTGCTTTTAGCTAGAGGCATGACCGTACATATCCACTTGCTGCCGACTATCGCAGAGGTACAATCCTACCAATAAAGGGTAGTTTCCAGATATACCAGTTTGATACAGCTTTTCTATTATTAATGGATGTAGAAGCTGCTTATTATTGATCAACAGAAGGAAAATAACACTAGTCCAGATACATTAGAAGTAACTCGCTCTTCGCTAGAAGCATGGCCGTACGCATCGACTTGCTGCCGACTGTCGCAGAGGTGCGATCCTATCCATAGCGGGTAGTTTCCAGCTATACCAATTTCATACAACGTTTTCATTAGAAAGGGATATGAAAGTTGTGGAAGGCCTTAAAAATTTCAGTTATACAGAATCAACCTCATGGCTTTGTTCGATTAAAGAAGTTACCAAATCATCATAAGCCAGAGTGGTGGCTATGGGGAATCCCTTGAAAAATCCATGCTGTTCTGGAAAATTTCATCCGTTAGTATTAATTCAAGCACTTTAGTAATGGATGGATGTGATGCAAATACTTCTGAGATATATTGAGAATCTCCGAGTTTATGACCGTTCTAAGTTGGAATTCCTCATCAGTCTTTGACTAGGCTTTGGAATCACCTGAATATCTAGATAATTTGAATGTTAAGTAAGGCTTATTTTTTTATCGCTATACACTTGCGAAACTTATTGTCGTGACAATTTGGGTGTTTTTGTGGATTATTTTTCTTGAAACGTAACGGCTGAGCCCTTAACAGAAAATCCTATAGAACAGATTCTTCATGGAGTCCGCTCGACCATAATAACTATTCAGTTCTGGATAGTTTGCGTGGGGAATTCATATACGGTTTCTCGTCATGTTAATACGTTGGAGAAATGGATTTTAATTTTAGAATGGTGGGCGTCAAGGATTGATAATAAGTGTGAGAGAGGAGAAGATCACTGAAGTCATCTGCAAAGAGTAACTTTAGAGTTATCGAAAACCTATAATTTTCCTCAAGGATTCGCATGTGTTGTAGAAAGACTGATACTATTCGAGATTGGAGACAAAGAAACGCAACCCTGTACCTAGCTCGATCAGCAAGGAAGTTGAGCGACGCCGACGTGTACGGTCAGCAAAAATTCGGAACCAGAATCTCTGGATTTTAAGCTTTAGTTCCAGGCTGAAAATGCGCATTCTTCCTTACGACATGATACTACCGAAATCGTCGAAATTTTGTTTTTGTTATGACTGCCATGCGCGAGGAATTTTTGTAGTATATAGGTTGTGCATATCGTTGTAGTTAAGAAATCTGTGGAAGAGAAAAAAAGCAATCTGCATTTTTTCTTCATTAAAAACCTGGGAAATTATATGATTATTATCATAAATAATGCGCTTTAGAACAGGCGTATTGAAGTGAAATTGTTGAGCAAACAAAATCAGATTTGTTATAAGTCTAAAAAAGGTTGTACGCTTTCCCTTTATCGTGCCACCTTTTATAGCATCATCACATATCCTGCCCTCCCCCCAAATAATATGACATAATCGAAAGTTAAAATGCTTCCAGATCCTTTACACAAATTACCTTAAAAAGGCAAAAAACGAAAATTTTTATTTAGGAGAAAAGTAGAAATCTTTTAAATTATGCCAGAAAACACAAGCAGTGGAAAACCATACAATTCCGCTTCATTGCCTCAGATATTAATCAGCGGTGATCGTAACGTACGCGATTTGTTAGGATCGAACAAGCGTTACTCCATCAAACTGCCAGTGATCGAATCGTCTTGAGATTGAGCAGGCAGTTGAGCTTTGTTGCATCCTATAGGATGCTCAACTTAAACATTATGAGGTAATCAAAAGTTAAAATGCTTTCAGATAGAATGCAACGAAGCCTAATTATCTGCTCAATCTCAATACGATTCGATCACTGACAGTTTGATGGAGCATCGCTTGTTCGACATTAGCAAATCGCGGACGTTACGTTCACCCATGATAAATATCTAAAACAATTTCATTAAAACGGATTTGCATGACATTTTTTGTTTTTGCCATAATTTAAAAAGTTATTCTTCCCATAAATTAAAAATTTCGTAAATTGCGTTTTTAAGGTCATTGATATGAAGGTCTTCTGCCTTATATAATATTTCAAAGCTTGTAATGAAACTATTTTAGTTTTGCTAATTCTTTCAATTTTTAGCACATTCACTGTTTTTATCCTAAGGTCGTCAGTTTGATCCTTGAGCCTCCTATTATTTCCAAACGCTCTTTATTTCATTTTAATTTTTCTCTTTCTACGGTTCAGTTTTATCTGCGCTATTTTGGTCTGCTCCGTGCACCAAATTTTCATAATCCTGTGTATCGCGGCTTAATCTAGCAATGTCACGATCTTTATCCTTTAGATCTGATAAAAGTTTCCAGTTTTCCTCATTAAACTTTCTGTTGGGGAAACACCCCAACACGTGTATAACTTTCGTTTTTCACCGTATAGTTTGGTGATAACACCCTGTATGTATGGAGTAGGAATGAGCCATAATTGATCCACGAATATATTTACTTAACCCCAAGTAAGCAGAAATTTGTGCATTTAAATCAGCATAGGTCAGTTCTTCATTACTCCTTAGTCCAAACCTGGATGGTCGATTCCATTGTATAAAGCAAAACAACACTCCGTCAATTTTATCTTTTCCAATGTAAAACATATTTTTGTCTCCGTCAGTATTGTACACGATAATGTGTCAAATAAAGAGAGAATACAGTTTCTAGTCTTTCAATCTCAAATAAAACCCACGCGGATTTCGCGCCAATCCCCACTCTTAGCCGACTTTTAGCTTGCTGCCAGGAACTCGCCAGAAGAAGAAATTAATCCAGTCAGTGCGTAGCAAACACTCATCTGAATAAGATCTCTCTAGTCACAGCTCTCCTAGATTTTTGCGCCAAATGGTCCCACCCTTTTAGGCAATTTCTCCATTTGTATGCACAAATATTAGAGAATATTTAGTGCACCTCAGTTATCTTTGTCCAAGATTGGACAAAGACCTCATTTGGGCAGTTTAACCCAATTCCTCAAAGCCAGGAAGATAGCGTCCCCTTTGGAAACTTGAACGTAAGATGCCGGATTGACATTCCTGGTCGTATAATTCCTACAGTCAAAGTGAAAGCCTCATTTTTTATCGTTTCTGTAAAACAAAAATTAAGTTGGAAAGTAACTAAGTAAAATCTCTCCCTGTTGAAGACAGGTAAAGTAGAGTCAAGGTGCAAATGTGCGATGTGTGAACGTTGCTGAAAACTCAGTTTTCAATCAAACAATCAATGCTTTTTAATAGAGATTCCTAATTTTAAGAAACTTTTTGTACATTGATTTTCTATGTGTGAATGAACGAATGCTTGAAATTAGTCTAAGAATTGTATATGTATACTTCTATTTTTCGTATCAAATGCAAGTGCATAATCATATTATTAAATGATTTAATAACTAACCTACTTACCAATTTTAAATTCATAATTTATGTTTAAAAACCTCACCACCCTATCTTAATACAGTCCACTTAATTTGCTTGTGGTCAATGAGACAGTTAATTAGCCACCTACACCTTTATGGCTTAAAGCAATTAATATAATTAATTTGTTTGTATCGATCACTTTTTTCGCAGTTTAATTGTCTTTATATTTTGATGCATCATTTAATGCTCTTTTACAACCAGAAAATTAAAAGGTTAAACTTAAACTCTGACGCAGTGCGATTTCGATGGTATGAAATTGTGAAGTAGTCATAATTTGCATAAGTCACAAAAGCCCGAAATATTGCGACCTGGAGACACGCCTTGAAAACACATTTACCTTAACAGAGGACTATATCCAAGATTACAGACTAAGAAAGTAGGTACGAGTGTTGATTTTTAAGCCAAACCAATGTAAGCAATAATAATGAAAGGAAAACTGATACATAGCTGTTTTTTAAAACCTGACGCACACGACTACTCGCTCTAGCACTACTAAATTATCGTCGGTCGCGGGACCGTTGTTGGGTGGAAATACGAAATAACACGACCAAAAATAAAGAGACTTTGCCAATGTTGTACCATGTTAAAATTAACAATTTAAACAAGGAATCGCAGTAATTTAGTTTTTTTTTTTCAAAATAGTGGTGAATATGATAACCCTTTTTATTTTAAGATATCTCTTTTTTAAATATGCAACAATTATAAATTTTTCAAATTCAAAATATTCTCAAAATATCGAGCGAACATAAATCCCAACCAATTAAAATAGAAAATAATGTTAAATAAAGATCTTTATTGCACAGCTCAATAACTAATTAAAGCACCTTCCAATTCTTGTTATCACTAAACTATATTTATATTTTATATTAACACATAAATCATCAAGCAATTGCGAAATATTGAAATAATGTATCATAATCGAGTTAACTATGATGGCTATTTCACTTTTTACGACAACAGTTTTAAAACATCCCGCCACACGTTAATGCTTTTGAAGTTGCAGCAGCTCCAGCAGTTGTTTTAGATATTGAATATCTCATGTTTTGCATAAATAAATAAATAATCGATTCGTTTACGAAACACATCATATTTTCCAATATCCATCCCGATAAGTTTTATTCAACTTTCATATTTAATATAAATGCATGTTCATAGCGTTTTGTGTCTATTGACGAAATTAGTTACAGCATATAGTACGATATCTAAAAATAGCATGGCCTAATTTAATTAACTATTTTCGAAATTGGAACATTTTAGAATAAAAAATCAATGGATTAAAATGAAATTCACTTTGGTGAGAAATTTGGTTTAAAATTGTGAAATAAGTTAAATAAATGTGTGTGGTGAAATTATAACATTAGTGTTTCAAATCATGAATACGAGGAAGAACAACAATTATGACTCTTATAGCAACCTATTTTATTTAAGAACTTTTCTATATATTTAATTACTGAAAAATTCCATGAATATTCGTTGTACTCACCGACATTAAATTTGCCAGAACCAAAATCTTAATGATTTTTTTTTCAAAATATCTATAGGTAAGTATATCGAATTTAATTAATTTCAATCAAATTTCAAAAACACCGTTTACAGTTGATGAGTTCAGGAACATAACAGCATTTTTTCAGTTTGTAATATTACGATGAGTAATTTTTCAATCTAAATCTCATTCTTCTCTGCAAAGTGTGATTCATTTTTGAAAAATAACACTTTTAGATCGAAACAGATTATTTTTTTTTTATTTATCAACGGGCATAGCCCAATTGCAATAATTAGTGCTACATTCTAAATGGTCTAAACAATCTAACCAGCAGACTAGAAAATAACAATACAGAAAACAACAGAACAGATACAGATACCCCTACAACTCAAACCATTTTCAATTTCAATTTAGGGATAAATATGAATAATTGATTAATCAGAAGCCCATTTAGTTTATTCACAGATTATCACAGTTAAAGACTTGACATATCCAGCATATCCAGTAGAGTTTAGATTGCAAAACTCTATAAGTTGTAGAGAGTTAAGGGGAAAATATTAATCCTTATTTTCCTGCATATCTCAACATGTAGGCATTTCTGAAAATGTAATAAAGTTATCATACATTAAATTTTATCAAAACTTTGGTTTTTCTTAAATTTTATGTCGGTAAGTGTAAATGCAAAAAGAAGAGTTTACCGTAAAGACCTAAAAATGAGGCTAAGAACAAAAACCCTAAAATATCCGTTCAATCAGTAAAGTGCTCAAATAAAACATGCTTTCCAAGAAGCACCGTACGAAGTTTCCCTGAAAGGCGTTTATTGCCATTGTTTGTAGACAGCTTTATTTTCCTTTATTCTTCAAACATATGGCAAAATGGATGCAAAAATATATAAAAATTAATTCACCAACTGAATTATAAATGTCGGAAAATAACTTGAAATAAATAAATAGATATCAAGGTCCACTAATTTGAACTACTTAAATTAATCAGTGTTTTGAATTTGCTAGTGTCAGTGTGATATTAAGAGATGTGTGGTATTCAAAGCACTGATTAACTTAGCAGTAACTAATCGGAGCTCAAAGCAGTGGCCTTTAGTCTCCGATTTTAATCAAAATAAGTAGGCCTAAATATTCGATTACTTACCCTCCTTGGTGCTGGCAATGAAAATTTTGACCAACTTGGCACTTGGCCATTTAACAGTTTTGTGTCCTTGCAGGATTTCCAAAATAGTTTCATCGTTATTCTTCATTGTGGTTTATTATTATGCTCTATAGAATCTAGTTTTAGTTTACTACTATAGTATTTTAGTTTCTAGCGATTGTCTCTTCAAAGTCTCTTTTGCTATTATATACTAAAATATCCTATGAAGTTATGTAGTTAGTTCTGCTCTCTCCATTATATTTCACACTTTTCTGCCTAAAAATTATTTGTATATCTGATACAGCTAGCACTTACCTATTTAGCTTACAGTGGAAATGTTCTGTTGTTTCATGATTTCCTGGAAATAAAAAAATGGAGTAGTAAAGTTATATTTTAAAAACTCGCAGGGCGACAAATCTGTATTTATCACATGAGAGCGTTAACCAATTTTAATGGAAAGTCGAAAATAGCCATGGAGAGGGGGCCAATTATATTGGACAATATATGTCGTTAGTTGAGAAGCGTTCAATGCCTCTAATGACTAACTTCATTTTAGACAATCGTGTTATACTCGTGTTTTGAGATAAATATAAACTGATAACTTCCGAGTATCTGCTTTATAGCTATTTCATAGGGTGCACCAAGTGTAGTTTATTAGGGTTAATATTGTTTCGTTTATGCTTCTATCTAATAAAAATTTTCCCGTACAAAAATGTTCTTGGCCCTAATAGCTGTAAGGGATATTTAATTTTGCCCCGTTTGGATCTGTATTACCAGAGTCTGCAAAAGCTTATTAAATATTTTTTTCAACATTCATTTTTATCACAATCTCTTTGAATATGACAACCAATTTCCTTTTGAGCCTGGCTTCTATAAGTATCGAAATATAAGGTAGATTTTTAAAATTATTAAACTCCGGTCGGTTATTTAGAATGCAAATTTATTTAGAAGTCACCTCTATTTAACAAAAATAATACTGTAATAATTTGTGGCAGGGTTTCAAAATCATAATCGTTGTTGGATTTTTGACCTTAAAATATTAGTGAATAAATATATTGTCTAGACTTAATTCTCCTCGTGTCGGTATCCAGCTTAGAACAAAGCCTAATTCTGCTGGAGTTGGTTGTCCTATTTGTTGGATGCCACTAATAATACACATCAGGTAAAAACAATAGCAAATCTATTGATAAAAACTTATTTACCCTCGACCCGATGATTATAATCCGCATGTTTTTTCGTTTGAGGTATACTTGAGTTGAATATGACGCCTAGGTATGAAGTATAATAAAGGTCTTAAAAATCGCATCCTGTTTTATTTAGATTTAGTTTTGGTTACTTAACTTATGCAATTATTTTAGCATTTTAACTGCAGGCTAGTTAACTTGATTTCACTCAGAGATTTAGTTCACTTAAACGTATTGAGAGATTTAACTTTGAAATCACTTTAACTTAGAGCTTCGACTTTACAACTTAGAATGGAGCACCCACGGGGACCGCCCCAAACTAATGCATATGGAAACTGTGGTAGAGTTGTTTATAAGTTTGCGTTTAGGTTTATAAAAAAAAATTAAGTTCAAGGTGGAGCTTGGGACATGGTGATAATAATTAGTAACTATGTTGAGGTTTGAAAACTTCGGCAAATGCACTAAAAAAGTTACCGAAACAGAATTTTTGCACTCAACGCGCGTTTCGCTAACCATGAAGTAGTGAAACGCGCGTCGAGTGCAAAAGTTTTGTTTCAGTATTGTGGATAAAACTCTGTTTTACTAATTATTAGTGGTTTATACGTTTTAGTAGTTTTGGTTATATTTTAATTCTAATTACAGCTTGTAATAGAATAAAACATAAGTAGATATCGTCGAAGTGTGATACTAGTGTAACATACACTCGAAGTTCTCGACAGACGTAGTTTTGCCCCGCTTCATCCGACCTGTCAATAGTGAAAATTACCTCTCAAAAATAAATCAGGTCATAAAAACATCGTTAAAGCAAATTTACTTTCAATTTTGCTTGAAACGATCTGAACCGTGAAAATTGAGGGAATAATTCAATACTTTAAGATTAAATTAACGCAAAAAAAAAATATTCTCTTTGCATAACAATCATACTCAGACTTCTACACGAACCTGCATGTATTATTGAAAAATAGGTGCATAGCTAATAAGAATGTTCCTATGCTCACTAAATATTCATTTTAACAAGCATTTTTATCAAAATCGCTTTGAATATGAACACCACTTTTCTTTTGAAGTATTTAAATATGAGGTGGATTTTTAAAATTATTGTAATCCAGTCGGGTATTTAGATTGTACTTTTATTTAGAGGTCACCTTAATATAACAAAAATATTGCAGCATTAATTTGTTGCAGGGTTTCAAAATCATGGTCGTTGTTGGATTTTTGATCTTAAAATATTAGTGAAGAAAATATATTGTCACGACTTCACTCTCCTAGTGTCAACATCCGAGTATGAACTTAGCCTAATTGCACTGGAGTTGATTGACCTATTTTCTGAATGCCAGTAGAAACAATAACAAGACTATTGACAAAAACTTAACACATTTACCATCGACTCGATGATTATAATGCGCATGTATTTTCTTTACAGGTATACTTGAGTTGAATATGTCCCTTGGGTAGGGAGTAAAATAAAAGCCTTAAAAATCAGCATCCTGTTAAATTTAGATTTAGTTTTGGTTACTATACGTAGATAATTATTTTAGCATTTTAACGGCAGGCTAGCTAACTTGATTTCACTCAGAGATTTAGTTCAAATTTGATTTAAATTTGAAATTACTTTAACTTAGAGCTTCCACTTTATATCTTAGAATGAAGCACCCAGAGGGGACCGCCGCAAATTAATGCATATGGGAAATGGGGCAGAGTTGTTTGGTTTGGAAGAAGAGGGCAGCTACAAGACTGGGTCCGAGTTACAGGTTTAGAATACTCAAAGAGACCTCTGCAAGTTAATGCATATGTACACTGGATCAACGATGTAAGATAAATTCTCACGGACTGATGGTGCGCCCGAGATTTTATCAGTGGGGTGAAGTGCCAATTAGAAGAGGGTAGGCAATGTAATAGAAAATGACACATAAGGAGTAAGCCCGCTGCAGGCAGCGCCGGAGGCACAAAAATTTTGCAGGTGCCATGCCCAAAAACGTTCATTTTGAGGTTCCAAAAAATTTACGCATACAGCCTATCGCCAAAACTATGCAAAAAATGGTTAGTGGACTGGTCTTGTTTTCTGAGGCATTTGAAAAATTAGAGAGACACATAATTGTCATAGATTTTTTTATTAAAATTACGAGGTTTTTTTTGTTGCTGCATGATTTTCAAGTCCAGGATAGGTCTACCAATCTTAATAACATTTTGTTTTTTGGCAAATGTCATACTTGTAAAGAGCTTAGTGCTAATATGTTTTTCCAGACAGTTTACAATGTCGTCGCACCGGCACTCCATAATAAAAAGCACTAAAACTATTCACAAAATCTTTATAACCAACAAAACTAAACCACAAAGAAAACAACAACCCCTTGTATAGGCACAAAACTAACTAGATTTTCGAAACAAAAATTAAAAGGGCAGGGCCTCAAATCCAAATCTCACACAAGAATAGGGCACAGGGAAAAGGGAATCTGAAATTATTCTTAATTATGGCCGGCCAATGCCGCTGATGTATTATCGGGTTTCAGTTTCTTACAAAAATGCATGGCATTGGTACCCAAATATTGAAATATTAGTAAGTTTAGGGTAGCCCGTGTACTGTAATTTAATTTAAAGTAAATATTATTCAATAATAAAGCTTTCTTAACAAAACCCTGTTATTATGTAACCGGTAATCGCTTTCTAACTAATCACTAAAGCATAAAAAAAACATGTATATCAAAATATTAATAAGAGAGCACATTTTGGCCGGCACTTATCGTCGCGTCACGCGTCGGTCAGTGGGCCCATCCGCTTTGTCTCTTTTCTTTTTATGT